>JAVXUP010002697.1:0-113228 GCA_033070095.1 Escallonia herrerae
TCCATGGCCCCTACGCCCCCCTCCCCCCACGTGGTGCCCCCTCCCCATGGCCCCACTTCCCTTCCCCCTCCGTGATGCCACGTGGCGGTTGTCCTCCCCTGAAGCCTTTGGCCGCAATGCCACGTGGTGTCCTCCCCTGAAGCTTTGGACGCAAAGCTTCTTGGAATTCTTTCGCAGCCTTTGACTACTGCTCACTCACGGACTTTTTTTTTGTCTTCTTTCATCTCTCTCCCTCACTTTTCTCTCTTTATAATCCCTTCTCCCCCGAACCCTTTCTTCCACTCTCCATCGTCTTTACCGACTGTCTTCTAACTCCATATCTCACCTACATAATCTCCACAACAATACAAACAAAAAATTTGTGCTAGAAGATCGGTAGATTTTTTCGTTAGAAGATCGGTGAATTTTTCTTCAAATATATCAAGTCAAAACAAGTAAGTAATTTGAATTTTCTTATAATTCAATGTTAATTTCAAATTGTTCTTACCAATGGATTGTTTAAATTGTGTTATGCTTAAATTGTTCTTACCATAGTCTAAAATTTGTGTTTTTTGACAGTTTTTCATGAATTTATAAAAAATAACTAGAACTACATTTTGTCAAAGTGTTAAAAAGAGACCCTAGTTATTCTTAAAATATCTATATCAGAGAAAAATTTCAGATTTTTCCAAAGACTGGAAAAGGGTTAACTGATACAGGGAACCTTGTAATTTTGCAGTGTAATTTAAAATATCAAACTAGAGCGATTTCGCGCGAAACTTTTATAAGAACCCTAGGATGTTGGGAAGTTCCAATTCCTAGGAATTTGGACCATTCTGAGGTCATTGCTTATTTTTTGGCCGAAAGCTTTTACGCGTTCGATCCGGACACCAGGTCGGGATTTTTTGGCGAAAAGTTCGTAAAATATTTTTTAGATCAAGAATAAATTCAGGAAGCTGAAAATAGCATTTCAAAGCACTTTTGAGATTTTCTGATGCCAGGGGGCATTTTGGTAAATTGCCACCCCGAGAGGGTATTTTGGTAATTTTACGGTATTAAGGTTTTCAAAGGACTTTTTAGTCCAGAAGTGTAAGTCAAACACCTGAAAGGTTATTTTCGTTAGGGCGATAATGAACCCCTGGGGGCATTTCGGTAATTTGCCGCTCATCGGGGGTATTTTGGTAATTGAACATTGTAAAATTTTACGGTCAATGAAGGAAATAAATTTTAACGCCATGTGTGTTCCTAAGGTGCAACACTATGTTTGTTTAATGTGAATACGAAACGTAATTGTCGCTAAAGGTGAAAACTTAATTAGACAGTTTTTCACGAATTTATAAAAAATAACTAGAGCTAGATTTTGCCAAAGTACAAAAAAGAGAGCCTAGTTATTTTTAAAAGATCTAGGAATTCGGGCCATTCCGAAGTCGTTGGCTAATTTTTTGGCCGAACGGGCTTTTACGCGCTCGATCCGGACACCGATTCGGGATTTTTTGGAGAAAAGTCCGTAAAATACTTTTTAGATAAAGAATGAATTCGGGAAGCTTAAAATAGCATTTCAAAGCACTTTTGAGATTTTCTGATACAAATGGGCATTTAGGTAAATTGCCAACCCGAGAGGGGTATTTTGGTAATTTTACTGAACGCGAGAGGGGTATTTTGGTAATTTTATGGTGTTAAGTTTTTCAAAGGACTTTTTAGTCCAGAAGTGTACGTAAAACACCTGAAAGATTGTTTTGAAGCTGGTTTGGGGCGTTAGGGTGATAATAAACCCCCGGGGGCATTTCGAAAATTTGTCGCTTACCGGGGGTATTTTGGTGATTGAACATTGTAACACAACTGGAGGAAATAATTTTTATTTTATTTAATTCTATGACTTGTTGAGAATGATATACATTTTTATTTTTTAGATTTCAGTATCAATATGGATGCAACTGGAGGAAATACTTTTTGTGAAGGTTCTGATCCACCTTACTTGGGTCAAGTTTTTCAAACACTGGACGAAGTTGAAGCATACTATAGAGCATATTCGAAAACGATAGGTTTCGGTATTAGAATTAAGACGAGTAGAAAACGGGCGAATACAGATCAAATTTGTGGAAGACTATTTGAGTGTCATAGAGGAGCACCGTATGTACCCCCGGTTGTTCAGGTCAGTGACGAAGGGCCAACAAGACAAAGAAAACGGGACACATTTCCGGGTACCGGCTGCAAGGCCCATGTGTATGCAGTACACCGGAGAAATGAAAGCCATTGGGTTGTGACGGGAGTGGAGTTGAGCCATAATCATCAGTTGATGACCCCTAGTAAGATTAGTCAAATTCATCAACACCGAGAAATAAGCGCGGCACACAGACAACTGATATTTACAATGGACGAGGCTAAAATTCCACCTTCTAGAATGATGGGGGTTTTCTCAAGCCAGGTTGGGGGGATTGACAAGTTGAGTTTCAACGAAGTAGACCTTCGAAATGAACTTCGTGTTCAGAGGAGAGAGTCTTTCGGTAAGAGTGATTCTCAAGCTACACTTGATATCTTTAGGCACCTTCAGAGTGAGAATTCTGGCTTTTTCTATAGTCTCCAACTGGATGATGAGAACCGCATTAGTACTATATTTTGGGCGGATGCCCGTTCTAGAGCTGCTTACCAAAATTTTGGGGATGTTGTGACGTTTGACACCACATACCGCACAAATAAGTACTCTATGCCTTTTGCTCCGTTCACCGGGGTGAACCACCACTATCAGTCAATCTTGTTTGGCTTTGCCCTGCTTAGGGATGAGACGGAGGAGTCATTTACGTGGTTATTTGAAACGTGGCTTAAAGCAATGTATCATGTTCCTCCAAAGACCATCATCACCGACCAAGATCTGGCAATGAAAAATGCAATCGCTAAGGTCCTTCCAGATACTCACCATGGCCTGTGCACATGGCACATAAGCAACAAGTATCCCGAACGGCTTCACAATGTATATGCAAACCATCCGACATTCAAGACTGACTTTAATACATGTGTGAAGAAATCATTGACGGTAGACGTGTTCGAGGAGAGGTGGGCCAAGTTAATGGATGACTACTATTTGCACAATCATGAATGGTTACAATCGTTGTATGAGATCAAGACACAGTGGGTCGGTGCCTACACCAAGCAGTTTTTTGCAGCCGGAATGACTACGACCTCGAGAAGCGAAGGTATGAATGCATTCTTTGATGGGTACGTAGGCCATTCTTCTAGTATACAAGAGTTCGTACTAGAGATGCAGAAAGCTCTTGACAGGCAATTTTTCCTGAGAGAGAAGCCGACGCGGCTACAGTTTACAAAGAAAGAGCCATAGTAGTCTTTTCACCTTTGGAGGCTCATGCGGCTCAAGTCTATACAAAGGAAATGTTTAGACAGTTTCAAGAGGAATTGCTAAAGTCGAATCAATATAGCATGACAAAGTTGCATGAGTATTCCACCAGAGATCTCAAGGTTTATGCGTTGACAAATGTGACGAATTTCGCCAATCCGTGCTCTTCGTCGGCTCCGAGGAGCAGAAGACATTTTACCGTTGCAGTTTGTAAGGACACCGGGTTGGTTAATTGCAACTGTCAACTGTTTGAGCATAAAGGTATACTTTGTCGACACGCGTTGAGGGTTTTTAGCGCCAAGAATGCTTATGAAATCCCTCCACAGTATATCTTGGAACGGTGGACGAAGGAAGCCAATAGAGTCCACGGTCACATTCCTTACGTGCCCAATGTTTCAGTTGATTTCGAGCAATCTGAGACGCTGCGATATAATCACCTTTGTAACATCATGCACGGTTTATCATTGGATGCAGCGTCAACATTCGATGGGTACAGGTATCAAGTTGAAGCAGCCGCACGGGATAAGGCTAACCTTGCACAGTTTAGGGCGGCATTACCAGAAAGAAGAGACAGACCGCTCAATCGAGCTTCACAGCCAGTCATTGACGGCACTAGCCTGCAAGGTGAGGAGGACGACATTTTTGATCCGATTATTTCTCAAACAAAAGGGCGAAAACGAGCAATACGCATGAAGAATCCGATTGAAGAAGCAACGGGTCAAAAAAAATTGCGAAAGTGTGCGTTGTGTAATAAGATGACTGATCATGACAAGAGAAACCATTATAAAGTGTTAGGTATCGAACCTGGCAGTATGGTCGAAGAGGACGATGATGATGATGAGTGTTAGGGTTAATGGTTCAGTTGTATAAATTGAACTTTTATAATGATTAAATTTGTGATTTGGTTTGTGGAATCATAACTTCCGAAAAATTACGTCATTTTTTTTGTCACTTTTTTTTTGCTCATTGCACCTTTGGCACGCTAGTAAGCCCATTTGTATCAATTTCGGGAAAAAACGAGACACATTATTTTTTGGGTTTTCCTACGAAGGCCCTGTTCGGGCACACTTTAGGGGCCCAATTCATAACTTCCGAAAAATTACGTCGTTTTTTTTGTCACTTTTTTTTTGCTCATTGCACCTTTGGCACGCTAGTTTTGTACAATTTCGTTATTTTTTGGGTTTTCCTATGTTCGGGCACACTTTAGGGCCCAATTCATAACTTCCGAAAAATTACGGTTTTTTTTGTCACTTTTTTTTTGCTCATTGCACCTTTGGCACGCTAGTTAGCCCATTTGTATCAATTTCGGGAAAAAACGAGACACATTATTTTTTGGGTTTTCCTACGAAGGCCCTGTTCGGGCACACTTTAGGGGCCCAATTCATAACTTCCGAAAAATTACGTTGTTTTTTTTGTCACTTTTTTTTTGCTCATTGCACCTTGGGCACGCTAGTTAGCCCATTTGTCCAAAATGCACCAATAGTAATAGTAAGGCTAATTCAATTTTCAAAGCTTAATATCCAAAATACAACAATAGTAATAATAATCCATACGAACGTCTATTACATATCAGGATAATGGTAAGGAAGGCGTCTAGCTACACCCTTTTTCAGCTCCCAGGCTATCCTATATCTAAACGTCAGGGCATCGTTTCGAGACCACGTATCATATTCGAGCACATCCGAGCGAGCTATGTAGTCCATGTACTTGAGGACGTAAATCCCGCAATCATGACTGTTATATTGCTTTGGTCGGTTTTGTATTGTCACGACCGTCCAAGGATCAATCATTGTTTTGCTCGTGATGGCTTCCCCCTTAAAATGTCGGCACGCTAGTGGAATGATAGTAGTCTGCATCCAACAATAAAAAAGGATATCAAGCCTATATAACAAGAAGAATAGACAATGAGCGAAGGTCAAGAAATATAAACTAACCACCGCATTGATGTACGTGGAGTACACCTGCGCCAGCTGCCGACCAGGTCCGTCTTCCCTTAGGCTATCGTATATGTGGACCACTTTATTCTCTGGAAAAAGAACTAATAGGAAGAAGTGGCTTGCATGAAGAGCAGGTAGCATGATTAGGTTCGCCTCAGCTGCGTGACATTGATAGTCCGCGTTCAAGTAGGAAAGCACGTTTGCAGATGGTCTCCATTCACCCTTGCTTGTCCCTCGCGTCCTCCTCCATTCTGTGAACTCCTTCATGCTATTCACCATGAAGGGGATAACAAAAGAGGCATACATGTTGAGCTTCAAAGTTTGGCAGGTGTTATAATTTAGCTCTCTAACACGGAGCAGATCTATATACGCGTCAATAAGAAAATTTGAAATATCTGTGTTTGGCGCCAACAGTCTTAGATCAGAGTGAGCTAGGAATCCTGAAACTGGAAAGTCTGCTGTAGCGATTGGCTCATGCCCAAAGTAGTGCCGGTCGATCCAATCCCGTTTGGCCGGACTCAATGGCTTCGTCGGTTGTCCTTTATCCGACCGGATGCTTGGGCGCGATGCCTGGATTCCTACTTGGGTCACCTGACTCTGGCGCCGATAGTCATACGCGTCAGGAGGCAAGCGAGTAGATGGCTCCCACACCTGACTCTGGGACTGATGGTCGTACGCGTCAGGATGGAAGCGACTAGACGGCTCCCACACCTGACTCTGGGGCTGATGGTCGTACGCGTCAGGAGGGAAGCGAGTAGACGGCTCCCACACCTGACTTTGGGACTGAGAGTCGTACGCGGAAGGAGGCAAGCGAGTAGACGGCTCCCACACCTGACTCTGGGACTGAGAGTCGTACGCGGAAGGAGGCAAGCGAGTAGACGGCTCCCACACCTGACTCTCGGGCTGATGGTCGTACGCGTCAGGAGGCAAGCGACTAGACGGCTCCCCTTGGTAACCCCGGTACGCAAGACTAAAGTTTTGAACTTCAGTCTTGTACCTCTCAATGGACCTCTTGAGATTGTCAGGAGCCTGCGCGACAAACCAGTCAAACCCCTCCAGCTGCTTGAACACCTCAGTGCCCTGGTCAACCTAAAAAACATGCATACAAAATATGGCTAATCATTTCAGGCATGGTAGATAAGGTGCGCAAATAAAAATTGAAACAACACTAGCATGACTTACAATGTTTAATGCCCAGAACTGGTCATAGATCTCACGTGGTGCATACGATGTCTTCCTCGCCTGGGAAGGGCGATTCACCCTCGTGCGCGTCACCTTGAGAAACCATTGCAGGTACTCCTCAATGCTGATGCTGTCGGCCTTCAGCGATACAAGGCTATCATATGTTTCTTGCCAGGTATTCCACTGTTGCACCTCGTCGCTCAACAAATTCAAGGCATCAGGCACCTCGAAGTTCGGCCCTCGACCACTCCTGTATGACCGCATGTCTACAGCGGGTTTTGGTATCCCTTGTAGACAGCCAGCTTGTCTCATAGCTCGATCGGGCATCTGAAACTCACATACTTCGAAGTGAATAAGCGGCACCCGAACCAAACCTGCCAGCACGTACGACACCGGAAGTTGCCAACACCACTCATCCAACCGATGCATCACCTTGCTATATGGCTGCCACGTCACCTGGGATGCATTGAGTATCTCTAGTTCCCCCCGATAGAACTTTAGATGGTGGTGCGGGTCTACCCGTCTCCTCCGGTTGGTCGTAGGCCCCCAGGCCCACACCCTAGGCCACGTCTCATCAGAATATTCCCGCGGTTGTGGACGACCCGTGGGTAGCCTCTCGTAAGACCAAACCTGTGAATGCAAACATTATCTGGAATTAGCACATTGATGCACGAATATATTGACACGTCAACCAAGACAATAAATGCTCAAACCTGTAATAGAGTGAGGCAGGCGGCAATGGACTTTGCACTCTTTCTCGATGCTTTGTGCAGTGCTCGATATAGGTGCGCAAGGACAGCTGAACCCCACGAATACGAGTATACCTCCTCAAGATCCTCCAAGAACACCATATACTTCGGATGCACCGTGTTTTTCGAATGCGTCGGAAGTAATATGGCTCCAATAATATACAGAAGGAATGCTTTCGTATACGTCACGAAATCGTGAGGAGTGTATTCATCCGGTAGCACGCCATACTGCTCTCTTAGCCATTTAAGTTTGATGCCGTTCGTTGTAAGAGCTTCCCTCGGAATTCCCGGGAAATACTGCCTAGCCATCTTCGCTATGGATGCAGACGTTTTGCTCGAAGTAATGGGTTTGCCGTGACATGGGATTCCAAGTATAAATCCGACGTCCTCTAATGTAATAGTCATTTCACCAAACCGGAAGTGAAATGAGTTCGTCTCGCTCCTCCATCTTTCAACTAGAGCGGATATAAGGCAATCGTCGTGTCGAGACCAAATCCCGGGATCGGTGAACATAGATAGATTTTGACGGTGTAATAGTTGTATTTGTTCCTCGTTTAGTACCCACTCATCGTGGTGACTTGTGCTTTGAATTGTTTCCAAAACACCCCTATCGACACCGTCAAATACGTGCCTCGCGACGTGGTCATCGTCATCGTATAGGATTGATGTATCATGAGGTCCGGCGTTGAAATCCATATATCTAAGAACAAAATATAATCGTAAACCAACTTAGTATCCATAATATTTACATTCCAAAACTATAAATGGATCTTTAACCTAGCTTACCAACGCATTACCAAAATGCCCACTGGCATCAGAACAATCTCAAACGTGCATTGAAATGCTATTTTAAGCTTCCCGAATTTATTCTTGATCTAAAAAGTATTCTATGGACTTTTCGCCCAAAAATCCCGAACCGGTGTCCTGATTGAGCGCTTAAAAGCCCGTTCGGCCAAAAAAATAGCCAACAACTTCGGAATGACCCAAATTCCTGGGGGATGGAACTTCCCAACATCCTAGGGTTCTCATAAAAGTTTCGCGCTAAATCGCGCTGGCTTGATATTTTAAATTACAGTGTAAAGTTTCAAGGTTCCGCGTATCAGTTAACCCCTTTCCAGTATTTGAAAAACTCTGAAATTTTTCCCTGATATAGATCTTTTAAAAATAGCTAGGGTCTCTTTTTCGCACTTTGACAAAATCTAGCTCTAGCTATTTTTTATAAATTCATGAAAAATCCTAATTTAGACGCCCTAAAAATCGCTAGGGAAAATATTTTTCATCAAATACCGCTGCTGGCTGTGCAGCAGGATTTCCTACAATTGACGAGCCATTCATAACATAAACACAATTAACATTTGGTACAGACAACAGTTATAGCATAAAGTTAACGTTATACAAATATATACATCAACAGTCAACGCTAGTTAGTCAACTTTATACATTTTTACACATTACCCCTCCCTCCGTTTCCTTCTCGCTCTAATCTGGAGAAAATCTATTCCGTTCTTGAGCGAGTGCCATGTACCAATACTCCTCATCGAGGAGCATTTCGCGCCGATCCCTCGGCATCGGCCTCGCCGGATGAGTTTCTCGTAACCCATCCTGCATCATCCGAACCACCCTTCTCCCCGCATCAAAGGTATACTCTTCCCTTTTATTCGCTCGTGCCAACTCCTCACGACGACGTCGCTCTAACTTTTCTACCTCCTGCCCCTCCATGGCTCGCATCTCCTTCGCCTGATACACCAGGTGATCCCTTTCCCTCACTACCTCAATATACCTTCGTTTCCAAAAGTTCTCCACATGATGTGTCCGGTATACGGTGTTATGCACCTTCACAAATCCCACCGGCACCTCAGGTTCAGTCTCTTCCTGTTCCTCCTCCCCATCCTCTGGTCCGGACAAATCTATTTCCTCGGGCTCCTCGTCATTTGGCCAGGGGTCCTCCTCGGGATCTTCCTCCTCTTCGTCCCCGGCCATGACGTGCTCATCAATCCATCCAGCTCCAGCCATAATCTCCTGCAAGGCATATGAACTCACATCAGACTTACAACACGGTATAAGTAACTTCAACACCTTTCTGCCCCCGTACACACTTAATATTTATGTCTAGTTCTACGGACTTTTCGCCCAAAAATCCCGAACCGGTGTCCTGATTGAGCGCTTAAAAGCCCGTTCGGCCAAAAAATAGCTAACGACTTCGGAATGGCCCGAAATCCTGGGGGATGGCTTTAAAACAACCTTTCAGGTGTTTGACTTACACTTCTGGACTAAAAAGTCCTTTGAAAAACTTAACACCGTAAAATTACCAAAATACCCCTCTCGGGGTGGCAAATTACCAAAATGCCCCTGGCATCAGAACGATCTCAAAAGTGCATTGAAATGCTATTTTTGGCTTTCCGAATTCATTCTTGATCTAAAAAGAATTCTACGGACTTTTCGCCCAAAAATCCCGAACCGGTGTCCGGATCGAGCGCTTAAAAGCCCGTTCGGCCAAAAAAATAGCTAACGACTTCGGAATGGTCCGAAATCCTGGGGGATGGAACTTCCCAACATCCTAGGGTTCTCATAAAAGTTTCCAGCTAAATCGCGCTGGCTTGATATTTTAAATTACAGTGCAAAGTTTCAAGGTTCCGCGTATCAGTTAACCCCTTTCCAGTTTTTGGAAAAATCTGAAATTTTTCCCTGATATAGATCTTTTAAAAATAACTAGGGTCTCTTTTTTGCACTTTGGCAAAATCTAGCTCTAGCTATTTTTTATAAATTTGTGAAAAATCCTCATTTAGACGCCCTAAAAAATCGCTATTTTGGAATCTATAAATGTAATACCGCTCATCCGATCTCGGATTGATCTGATTTTTGTTTCCTTCAATTTGTATTTTTCGTTATCTTTGATTTGAGTCTACAATGACTATTTTTGAACTTTGAAATTAATATTGAATTGAATTATAGGAAAACCCAAAAAATACTTACTTGTTTTGACTTGATATATTTAAAAAAAAATCTACCAATCTTCTTCTAGCGGTTATCCACCGAGCGTAAAGACGATGGAGAGTGGAAGAAAAGTGTGGAAGAAAGGGTCAGTGGAAGAAAAGTGGAAGAAAGGTTTCGGGGGAGGAGAGTTTATAAAGTGGAAAAAAAAAATCCGTGAGTGACCACGTGGCATCACGGAGGGGGAAGGGGGGGGGCATCACGGGGGGGGACACCACGTGGGGTGGGGGTGGGGGACCGCAACAATTTGTTGCGGTTGGCATGCCAACCGCAACAAAGTGTTGCGGTTGGGCATGGTGGGGGGGACGGGGCCACGTGGCGGGGGGAGGGGATGCCACGTGGCTGGGAGAGAGAGGGGACGGGACACGTGGCGGGGGAAGGGGAGGGGGGACCGGGGGAAGGGGCCAACCGCAACACTTTGTTGCGGTTGGGGGCATGGGGGGGCCATAGGGGAGGGGAGGACGGGGGGCCGTGGGGGGAAGGGAGGCCACGTGGCGGCCTAGGGGAGGACGGGGGAGAGGACGGGGGGCCATGGGGGGAAAGGGAGGCCACGTGGCGGCCGAGGGGAGGACGGGGGAAGTGGGGCCATGGGGGAAAGGGGGAGGCCACGTGGCTGCCGAGGGGGACACCACGTGGGTGAGGGGGGGCCAACCGCAACTCTTTGTTGCGGTTGGGCAGGGGGGTGGGGGGTGGGGGGAGACGGGGGAAGGGGGAGGGGGAGGGGGAGGGGGTCCATGTGGGGCGCAACCGCAACTCTTTGTTGCGGTTGGGCAGGGGGGTGGGGGCGTGGGGGAGAGACGGGGGGAGGGGGGAAGGGGTCCATGTGGGGCGCAACCGCAACACTTTGTTGCGGTTGTGTACTTACAATCAAAAATACCAACCGCTACTCTTTGTAGCGGTTTGAAAAATACCAACCGCTACAAAGAGTAGCGGTTTGGTGGTAAGCAAAAATTCCAACCGCTACTCTTTGTAGCGGTTTGGTG
The DNA here is from genome assembly GCA_033070095.1 of Escallonia herrerae. Lineage (NCBI taxonomy): Eukaryota > Viridiplantae > Streptophyta > Magnoliopsida > Escalloniales > Escalloniaceae > Escallonia > Escallonia herrerae. The sequence goes on from JAVXUP010002697.1 coordinate 11,171, forward strand.
GAGAAATTTTATTTCTCCACTAGTGGGTGTGGATCGGCTCCCATATATGTATATATATATATATATATATATATCTAATTAGTGATAGATGGGGATGGATGCAATGGCCTAAGAATACTAAGCTCTTATCTTTGCTTACAGTACATTTGCTTCTTATATTGTTGGGCACTTCTTTTGGAGTGTATGTAGGTGATTATAATGAAAACTAAATACTAATAAGATGTTTGAAATCACTTACAGTTTTGATTTTCTGTTTCCAAAAAAATCAAAATCAAAATCAAAACCACTTTAGTTTTTATTTTTTGGCCTAATCCTAAAACTGCACCCTCAAGTTTATCACAAATACAACTTTAGTACCCAAGTTTGAAGGTGTGCTAAAGAAGTACTCAACTTTTAAAAAGCGTACCAAATCAGTACCTAAACTAATGGAGCACGGATGCCGTTAAAAAGTCAGAGGGGTAGGACTATCACTGTTAAAAAAAGTGTTTTTACTTTAAAAGTTTAGGTACTGATTTGGTACAGTTTACCTTTTATAGGTACTCCTTTGGTACGGTTTACTTTTACTACTTTTTATTTTCACAGCAGTTTAATGTCGCAATATCTTAATCTTTTGATTATTTTATTTCCTTAATAAATCATTAAAAACTCTCTCTCTCTCTCCCCCCCCCTCCCTCTCCCTTTAAGCCATTATCTCCCTGTCATCTCGGAGCCACTGCCATAATCACTTGTCATCTTCATCGTCCACACCAGCCACCCACCGCCATAACCACCGGCCTTGCCACTGACACCACTTACATCAGTTACCCCTCACCACCGATCTGACCACTGCCACCTCCCACACCAGTGAACTCACCACCGTCACCACCGATCTAGCAACTACTATTATCTATCGACCTGTGTTACCACCATCGCCCCTGACGCCAGCGTACAAATCAATCTCCAATTGCGACTGATGCTCACATCCACTACCCAAGATCAATCGTCGCTAGTGCACCCAGTAGTGACCACACACAGTGTTGGGTTTGTGATGATGATGGTGACACGAGGTGGTCGACGACGGTGTTAGGCGATGATAATGGTGGTGGTGGTAGTGGTCTAGTGGGTGATGGTGGTAGTGGATAAACCATCGATCTGGCCGATTCGGCCACTGCCACCTCCCACACTAGTGAACTCACCATCGTTACCATCAATCTAGTGACTGTCATTACCTACCGATCTGTTTATCACCATCATCGTTGACCGTCAGCATCCAAATCAATCTCCAATCATTGTCGGCGCCAGTGTTATTAAAAGCGCGCCTAGGCGCCAGGCGCAGCAAGGCTCACATAGAGCGCCTCGCCTAGGCCTAGGCACAGCGCGTTCAAGGAGGCGCGCGCCTCGTGCGCCCAGGCGCCAAGGCGCTAGGCACGCAGCGGGGGTGGAGGCGCCAAGCTAGGCACTAGACTTTGTAGCCGTTGGATTTTGTTCACATGGGTGGTGGGCCGTCGATTTTCTTTTTCCTGTTTGTCTTTACCAAGTCAAGACCCCCTTCTGATTCACGCCCAAGCTCTCTGTCTCTCTCGCGGTCTCTCACCTCGCGTCGCGAACCAAGAATCAAAGACCCAAATCAGTTCTTCGCCATCGGCCGTCGCACTCCTGTCTCTGCTTGCCGGCGCATCCCTCTTTTCCTCCGGTGTCTGCGCTCCAGTCGCTGGCCTGCAGCGCCTGCTTCAGCCGCCTGCTGCGCTGCTCTTCAGTCGCCGGCACATCTCTCCTTTCCTCCGGCGTCTGCGCTCCAGTCGCTGGCCTGCAGCGCCTGCTGCCCTGCTCTTCAGTGCCCTTTCGAAAAAGTTTGGAACTTTGGTTGCTGACTTGTTAGGTAACCAGTTGGGTTTTCAAACTTGATGTTAGCTTTGAATTTTTTTTCATTTAGCACAAAAAGATTTTTGGCTGCCATTTGAACAGCAGAATTGTTTCTTGCTGATTAATATCGATAAATACTTGATAAATGTGGTTTGTAATATGAGCAGTTATGCTTGAAAAGTAGCTTTAGGAAATGTATTTTGAGAGGTGTTTGTGAAAGCAATTGATTGTACGTAACAACAATTGAGTGTCAATTGCAGCAAATTTTTTCCTCTTTTAGTTTACGAAATTGACTATGTAGACGGTTGTTTGATTCCATTTGAAGAAAGTGTTGCTGCCTTGGCTCTTAGCGATGATGAGGATGGTGGTGTTATGTTCACTTAGTGTTTGGTGATTTGTTATTTGTCAGCGGATTTAAAACTTCTCTTATGTTGGAAACTTGTCAAATTATTGCGTGATGGAACTTGCAACTTTTTCTAATGTTTGGAAGTTTGTTAATTGTCTTGTTCTTATTTTTTTTTACATAATTTATTGTTTTAGTGTATTATTATTTATTTATTTTTATTTAATTTAATATTGCGCCTCGCTTCGAAAAGGCGCGCGCCTAGGCTCCGGGGACCTTTTGCGCCTTAGGTGCGCCTGCGCCTTTAATAACACTGGTCGGCGCTCACATCCAAGACCTAAGACCAACCTTCGCGGTTGCAACCAGCACCACCACAACCTAACATCACCATCACTGTAACTCCTATGCAGCGGCATCATCACTGTCGGTTGACTGAGCACCAATTTTTAAAAACAAGGGTACTGGTTATAACACGACGTTTGTGCACAATCTTCCCCTTTCGGGTGACATGATTCTGTAGAATCCGTGGCTTAGTTGCGAGGAGAGTTTGAATGTGCACAATCTTCTCCGAGATTTATGTATTTTGCTTCAAGCCTCTTACTATGTGCAGTGGTGTTGGTAGTGTGTGATGGTCGACGGTGTTGGTTTTGGTCTGGTGGGTGATAGAGGTAATGGATAAACCGTACCAAAGTCGAACGACTGTAAAAAGAAAAAGTAGTAAAAGTAAACCGTATCAAAGGAGTACCTATGAAAAGTAAACTGTATCAAATCAGTACCTGAACTTTTTAAGTAAAAACATATTTTTTTAATAATGACAGTCCTACCCCTCTGACTTTTTAACTGCATTTGTACCCTGTCAGCTTAGGTACTGGTTTAGTATGCTTTTTAAAAGTTTGGTACTTCTTTGGCACACCTTCAAACTTGGATACTAAAGATGTTCTTGAGATAAACTTGAGGGTACAGCTTCGAGATTAGGCCTTATTTTTTTACAAAAACAAATGGATGTTTGATTACCTAAGAGTTTTTATTTTTAATTTTTTCATTTGGGTGTTTGATTATCCAGTTTTTTCTTTGGTGGTGGTTGTGGTGACGGTGGTAGGGTGGCAATGACGGTGGTCGGCTGGTGGCGGTGTCGGCGGGCAGCAGTGGCCGGCTGATGGTGGTGGCAACAAGTGGCGGTGGCCAGTAGCGGTACCGAGCTAGTGGTGGTGGACGACGGCGATGGGTGGTGGCGGTGGCGGTGGCGGGTGTCGGTGGTGGGGGAGGGGATCTCGAAACAAAAATCAAGACTGTAAACCCAAAACTCCAAAATGGGAGTTTTAAAAAACAGCCCAGTTTTTAAACCTGGTTTTTAAAATTGAAGGAAAAAACAAAAACAAAAACTGCGTGTCAAACACGTTTTTTCTCTCCAGTTTACAAAACTGGAGAAAAAACTTGAAAAATAAATGTTGTCAAATGCTACCTTCATGTATTGATTGAGTAGAATATAAAATAATCTTGGACTTATAAGCTTCATTACTTGTTTATTATTTAGTTCTTATTTCACATACTATTACTTTTTTTTTTTGTACTTCAAGTTTATTTGAGTTTACATACCGATTGGGTAAGGTATGAAGAAATTATGGACTTGTGAGGTACCACATTTAATTTAATATTTACTTGTTACTTCACATAGGATTGTAGATATTTCAATTTTGTGCTTAAAATTTATCTAAATGCTAGTGATCAAATTAAATCCTAGTTATTTAATAAATTGGTTAGGCAAAGTGCCAAAGTTTGTGAAGTTATATGTTTAATTTTCAGTTAAAGAAAGATGGCATAGTATTGTAGTTGAAATGTCTATCTTTTACAAGGATGTCTCATGTATTGTTTTTTTAAGAAGACTAGTATGGAGCACGTGTCTTGCTTGTTGATGTGGTTGAGAGTAATTTTTGAGGTGATATTATTAGCTTTTTTACATCAAATAATATAATATAATTATATTATATTATATTCTTATTTTTTTGTGACTTGCTCTAGAATAACTATATATTTGATGTTTGTAATTGTGATCAATGTTTGGAAATCTTATTTGCAGGCTTCTGAATTGAAGAACTGTTTGATGTTGCTGCTGAAAAGAAAAGTAAATGGAGAAACTAAAAGAAACAACTTACGTCTTTGTTTTTATAATCTGTTAGATTGGTTTATGGTATACAGCTAAGATTTATAATTTTTATCATTTTATTGTAGTTTGGTTTGGTCTTGTAAGCTTTCTAGATTTTATTTTTCCTATTCATCAAGACAAGACAAAAATAAAGATTTTTTAATTTATTTTTTTTTAAAAAAAGAATTTCATTCAATAATAAGCAAGAAAGAAGAACTCAAATCCTTAAAAAGATAAGTTTTTTTCTTTTTTGGTTTAAACAAAGAAGTTTACAAAGAGAGAATCCTTGTCTATTGATTGCAAAATTGAGGTTTAAAGCGAACAATCAATGAGAAACTGTTTGAAACATTATATATGTCCAAACTACAAATCAAGACTCACAATATAGACAATTACTATGCACGTGTATATAAATCAATTATGCATAAACAATATAAATGAATGTTATGAATAATGTACGTTTTCAATAATAAGAAATAGTGAATGTCCATAAAATCAATAATCTTGTTTTACGAGAGTCACTCATGATACAAGCAGTAGACTTTCAGCTTTTAGTATATAGAATGACAATATGTAGTTTTATTTTATCACATAATATCATATTAGTCTTCATTAAAGTGATCTTCTTTTTTGCACACTGAATCTTCAGCTGTCATTGGATAATTTCCATCATTTTTCTGTGTTTGATAGTATTCTTGAACTTCATGCTCTATCAGCCTTACTCAGATGCTGTCATTTTTAGCCTTTATTTTCCATCCTAATGATGAAGCTGAATTTTTTTCCTTCCATTTTCTCAAGGTACTTTACATTATGCGTGTAACTTTTAGTGTTAGATGTCGTTCTTGCCTAAATTTTTACAAGAGATAGAGTTATGAATTTGTGTACCTTCATTGATTGTATCAATTTTGAGACAAGACATCCAATTAAAATTTTAGTTGCGTCGAACAATATTATGAATGTCTGGTGAATTTCTTCAATTACAACCAGTTTCAGCATGTACCTGATTTTATCAATATCATTGAATCAGCAATATTTCTGTTAAAATAAATAAATATTCATAATTTTCCTAATTTACCTTGATTCATAAGATATTGAAATTTCACATTTCTCATCCTTACAAGCCCGTTCTTTTTCTGTGATTGTAACTTTATTGCAACATCTTTTGCATGCATAGTACCATGGTTCTTCTTTATTTTCAATAGTCAGTAATCCCGCTTTAAAGAGTTATACAATTTCTATATAAATTTGTTATTAATTTGCACCGTATTTAAGCCTTTTTTTTTCATTTTTGATGCATATTAGCCTTGTTTTTCATTTTTTTCTTTTTTTTTCAATTTTTTTTGTTTCTTAACTAATTTTTCTAGCATTTCAGTTTCTTTGTTTTGTTTTTGTTTTTCAGTTTTACAATTATTTAATTATTTATTAATCCAAATATGCAAGAAAAAAAAAATATATCACAGTTCTCATTACTCAATATTTAGAGAACATTTATTGCCAACGTTTATTTTATTTCAACCAAATTAAAAAGGAAGTAATAAAGGAATTTCTTTGTTTTGTTTTTGTTTGTCATGAAACATTTGTACTTTTACGGGTCGTATAAATATAATCATGCACAAAAGTTTTACAAAAGAGGTTAAACCAAAGATGTATTAATAATTATTCATACAATCAATCTAGTGATAGATAGAGATGATATGTAATAAAATTATAAAACTTATACCTTCACGTAGTTTGCTTTTTATGACACCAATAGTCTAATTAACTCATATCCTTTATTCTAAAGATAAGAAAAAGTGCGTCTAATTTAAACTTATATTTGGTTTAGTTCTTTTCTATATATATTTTTTTTGGCATTTATAGGAGTATATGAGTTATATTGTAGAGTTTGAGAATTTATATTTAAATTGAATATGTGGAGTAAATTGTTATTTTAGTATTTTCAAGTATATGAAAAAAAAACTCATATTCAGTTTGGACATTACCGTCATAAAAAGAAAAGAAAAGAAAACTTTAAATTTGTGAAGTATTTATTCTAATTCTTGTATGTAATTGTCGTTTTTTATATTCCTGACAAAATATTTTGTTATCTTAAATAATATTTGAAATATTAATGGTTCAAAATAAATGTTCATTTATAAGTGCTACGTCAGCGAAGAAATCTGACGGCTGCGATTAGTTTACGAGGGATCGCATAATTGTGGCTGGTTCAAGGGTTTTTGGGTTTTGTCATCAACGGGGATTGTGTGAGACTGAGCATGATGTTCGCTCTGTTGCCTTCTCGGACTCGCAATCTCCTTCCCTCCCACAACACTTTCCTCAGTTTCTCTTCTTCTCTCGCTCAATCCCACCATTTCACCTCATCCTCATCTCCAACCCTGAACCCTGTCCTTTTCGATTACCTGGTCCACTCCTTAGGCTTACCCAATTCACGAGCCCTCTCAATATGCAGCCAATCTTTGAATCGCGCCCAACCCCCCGAGCACGCACGGTCCGTCGTCCAATTCCTCAAACGCCATGGTTTCTCCGATCCCCAGATCCGCTCTACGGTCAGTGCCACCCCCGTAATCCTCTTCTGCAACATCGACAAGATCCTCAAACCGAAGCTCCGCTTCTTTCAGCGACTGGGCATTACTGGTCCCGATCTGGGTAAGTTCGTTTCCAAGAATTCGACACTCCTTTCTTGTAGTTTGCGCAAAAAGCTGAAACCCCGCATGGATTTTCTCAACAAGTACCTCTCTAGTGACGACTGGGTCCGTCTAAACGGGGGTTTCAATCTGATAGGCACGCGCCAGTCTAGGTTGGTTTCAAACATTTCGTATTTAGAGTCTTTTGGGATCAGTGGCTCCCGCCTCTCGGCGCTCTTGAGGAGGCAACCTCGGGTTGTTAGCCAGCCTGAATCCCAGCTTAGGGAAAGTGTTGCCGGGGCTTTAGAAATGGGATTTTCGGCTGATTCTAAGATGTTCATTCACGCGCTTGCTGTTGGGTCCCCGACGAAGTACCTCTTCCGCAAACTTGAGCTGTTCAGGAGTTTGGGGTTCTTGGAGGCTGAATGCATGGAAATGTTTAGGAAAGCACCGATCTTGCTTGCCACCGGAGAAGAAAAGTTGAGGATTGGAGTTGACTTCTTCATGAACACTGTGAAGTGTGAAAAGACAGTGCTGATCCGTCGACCGGTATGCTTGATGTTTAGCCTGGAGGGGAGAGTGATCCCTCGGTACAGAGTTATTCAGATCTTGAAGGCAAAGAGGCTGTTGAAGAAAGACTCGATGTTTTATACAGCCCTGTTCTTAGGAGAGAAAGAGTTCTTGAAGGAGTTTGTTTTGGAGTTTAGGGATGATGCTGAGGAACTTATGATTGCTTACAAGGGCCATACTTGTGATACTACTTCACAGGAATAGATGTTCACATTTGTTTTTGTGCCAAGATCAAGTGCTTTTGGCATTCTGCAGAAAAAGTTGTTTAAGCAGCCTCTGAGTGGCCTTGTTATGGAGACTACATTTGCCACCTGAAGAACAGGGATTATATGTGCTGATCAAGTGGATTTTGCAGAATGATTATTCAGCTCTAGAAGATTTTCTATTCTGCAGTAGTTTGATACTTTAGTGCAAGTGTTTGACGATACCTTCTGGAATGAACTTAAATTCAAACATGTTATGTTGATAAAGGCAGAACCTACTTGCTCTATTGGGAACAGAAACGAAATGAGGTGGTTGCAGAAAATCTTTCTCCCTAGTGTTACTCTCATCAAATTTTACAAATACTAATGTAGACGTCTAGAAAACCCCATTCTTTGCCACTGTTGGTCTTGCTTGACCTGAAGCCCATTCAAGGGCAGTTAGCCATTGCCAAGCTGGGAGATCAGCTGGAGTATAGCACTCTTATTTCGCTTATAGTTACAATTTAATTACCTAAATATTATGCATTCTTGAAACGGTGTGCTGCCCCATCCGGTCCCGACTTTTGGAGAGTTGGCAACATACTTCTCCATTTTCGTGTTTGGTCGCCTCTTCAGATCCTTCAATAGCTGGGTTCCCGTTAGAAAAATTACTCCTTCATCAGAATCCTTTACTCTCTGCTGCATAGCAAGAATTCTGTTACAGTGAAGCATCTATCATTTTAATCTCTCTGTTTTATCTCTTCAATTAACCAAAAAAAAAGAAACCCCTCAAATCTTCCAGTAATGTCTCACATGGTCTCTCTCATCTTTGCCTGTGTCATCTATTTTGCAAGTCCACCGCGACGTCACCTCTACGTCCCACCTTCATCTCCCTTCCCTCTTTGTTTTTTCATTAGAAGCAATTAAAGTGCAAGAGTAGCAAGAAATATGGTGATTGATATGGAGTTTGACATTATAATGGCAGCAATAGGCTTGATATGTGGTTTCATTTCAAGGTAAGATCAATTTACGGTTTTATATCCATGTAATTGCATTTTGTGGCTTGATTCATCACTTACAGCTTGTATTGCTGTATGTCTAATGCCAGAAACTGCTTTATATCGATTTTGACGCTATATGCTCCCCAAATTTCCAAACAGATACAAAATCTGGTGAGCAAAGAGCAGAAATGAATCAGATCTGTGTTGAAAGGAAAAAGAGTACGTAAGAATTGAAGAGCCACAATTCACTTTAAGGTAGGAGAATTCGATTCTTCTAATGCTAAGGTGGGGAAGCAGGGTTTGGTTTTGTCCCTTCCCTTCCCTTTGCTAATTGTGATTTGTGCTAAGATCTCAAGTCTTTCTTTTGCCTTGCAGATGTAAAAAATGACTCGACTATTGAGCTTTTTAGTATGATCCTAAAGCCCAGAAATTGGAGCGTTTTCTGGTTCATAATGCCAGTCCTCAGTGTCTCAGTGTCTTCAATTATGCGACTATCCACAACGCCCTCATATTTGACAGGTAACATCTCTAATGCCGTCATGCTATCTGATATGGCCAGTTTATATGTCATACACGTATAGTTCTTGCATACCCCTAGTCAGTTTGAAACATAGTTTACTGTATTTTGCTTCTCCTTTTTGAGATGTCAAAAATAGTTTATCGAGATAGATGGATAGGATGGGAAAGCCAAGAGGCCACTTGTGCTAGGGGAAAGCCAAAAGGTCATTGTTTTATCAATTTGAGATCACACTGAAAAGGATATGAGAATTATCGCCAAAATACTATTGTTACTATGTCTCTCCATGCTTGGGAATGTCTTCATCTCTCCTCATAGAACTCATTTGCAAATTAAGTTGTGCAAGAGTTCGAGTTTTGCAGGGAGAAGTAGGGGGGAGCCTGGTGCGACCAAGATGGTCCTCGTGTAGGATGAAGCCAACTTGACTCAAAAGCTCAAATCACTAGATCTTGGGTCCATTCATGCGTATATGCCCATCGTATTTTTAGTTTTATCCGGTGTGACTAATACCACGTACACCTTATTAGTGGCCTCCTCACGTGTGAGTTCACCACGTCCAAGCTCCCCCTTGAATTCAATTTCTTTGAGTGCACTCTCCACAAGTTGCATGAGGCAACTCCTCTATAGTGTGCCAGAGCTCACACCCACTAGAAACTTGCTCACTGCTCTACATGAGTCGCCGCGCTACCTCCGCCTAAGAGCCACATGCATGCTCCTTTAAGGTATTCCTGAGCATACGGCCTCATTAGCACGACTCTCCTAGAGCCAACATGTTACCGTTATTCCAAGGGCCTTGAGCTAGGTCCACCACTGCAAAGAGAGCAAGCTCAGGTCGTTAGACATGGGCTCTAATACCATTTGCTATAGGGAATTACGGGAGCCCTGTGCCACCAAGAATCCCACATGCATGTGCAGGATGAATCGCAACACGATTTAAAAGCTTTAGCCAATGGTTGTTAACTTCATCTTATTTTTCAGATTTATCTAATGTGGGACTAACTTCATATGAGCACCTCAACTCGAGAATGTTTGTTACCCCTAAGTCACTAGTATACATCTATACATATATAAAAGCACGTATGGGCTTAAATGACTAATCTTTTATTTCCTTAAATTACCCTTTTCTAATTGATATTTCCATAAAAGATTAAGGGTGAGTAAGGGTCTTTTTGACTTATAACATTTCTTTCCTATTAAATACCCTTTCTAAATTAGAGTTTTATTTAAAAATGAGGGTGTGTTGGACTTTTCATAGGATATCAAACATCTTTCCTTAAAATACCATTATTGGAATATATGTTTTTGTTAGAGTTAAGGATTATTTTGACTTTTGATTAAAAACTTTTCTTTTCATTAAATACCTATTCTTAATAAGCGTTTTAAAAAATAAGGGTGTTTTTTTTACTTTTCATATAATATCAAGTCTCTTTCGTTAAATTATCTTTATTGAAATATATGCTTTTATCAGAGTAAATGAATGTTTTGACTTAAATTACAATAGAGTCACTACGTTTTCTCTGTCATATTCGATTAAAGAAAAGAACTTATAGAAAACATAGTTTTTAAAGCTTTTTTTCAAAAAAATATAATATACCTAAGCTAAATTCAATATTTTGTCAGAAATTCAATCCCTTTTAATTTTATATTTCATATGTCTATGTTGATGTGTATGCTACAGATTTAAATTATTCTGCATGTATATAGATTTTAATATAGACATATTAGTACATTAAAACTATTATAAACCTGAAATTTGATTCTAGATATTTAATACGAACATATTGATATAAAGAAAGTATCATAAAACTAAAGTTTTTAGGATTTTCTAAATACATATGTAATTTTGACTGGGGTTAAATGATTAATTCTTTTATTAATTTTTTTCCTTAAGATACTATTTTTAAACTGAAATCTTCACTTGAAACATTTTTTCCCCAGCAAACACTCATTTTGAATTAGTGTTCTAAAAAATAAAAGTGTATTTGGCTTCTCTTAGGACATCAATCATCTTTTTATAGAATATCCTTATAGGAATATATGCTTTAGTTAGAGTTAAGGGGTTTTTTTGTCTTTTAAAAAAAATTATGAAAACCTATAAAATCACCCTTAAACTCCTGCGTGTTTTTTGATTACTGAAAAATTTCTATCAAAACCTATTAATTCCATTCACATTAAATTTAAACTACCGCAAGCTACTACATCTTCTCCATTAGTTTTAATTAATGAAAACTTGTAGAGAACAATGTTTTCTATAGCCTTAAAAAATATAAACATAATCTATTTAAACTATATTGAATATTTTATCAGAAACTTAATCCTTTTTAAATTTTGTGTTTTAAATTTGTATGTTGATGTGTATGCCACAAATTTTAATTATTGTGCATGTATATATATTTTAATGTAAACATTTTCGTACATTGAAATTATAATAAACCGAAGTTTAATTCTAGATTTCAATTATAGATATATTGGTGTAAGAAAACTATAGTAAAACTGGTGTTTCTTTAGAAAATTTTAAATGCATAAGAATTGATTTTATCATACAATTTTGTACATTGATTATAATCTGAGTTCATGGCAAGTACACAATTTTATATTTGGATTGGAGTTATTAGAATACCCTTATTTCATGACAACATATTCTTCATATAGATATTATCTTTTTATGATACATTATATCCCGAGGTATCATATATTTACATGATAACATGTTTCATATGGCTGTTGTCTTTACATATTTTACTCTTATAAAGTGATAGAATTAGATAAACTCCAATTAATAAAGATTCTAATTTTTTTCGGCTCAAATTATCATTAATAACAAGTAATAGGATTAGATGAACCTAAATTAATAACGACACCAATTGTTTTTGGCTCAAATGATTAATGATTTTTTTTAACTTGAAAACTCTCAAGTTTTTATATGCAAGGGGTTAAATAACTAAATATTCTTTTTAAGTTAAAAAGTTCTCTAAATATTTTTGACTTTTTAGAAGGTGAGACTAAATTATTCCTGTTTTGGCTAACTTTGAACATTTTGGACATAAAGAGGTGCATTAATGCATTTTTTAGTGACAAAAGACTATTAATATAACAAAAATGGGTAACGATCTCGCCCCAACGTATAAAATAATTTCAAGCGATTAAAATGGCTACAGATTTTTTCATAAAAAATATCCTTTTAGAAATAAAACGTTTACTTAAGTATATTTTTACTTTTAAGAAGGTGAGCCTAAACTATAATATTTTTTATTAATCATAAATAATTTACTACTAAAGAAGTTAAAAGTTCACTAATATATGTTTAAGTGACAAAAACATGAGAGTGGATCTAACCCAATCGTATAAATATGATAATAAGTCTTTGTTCACATTTAAAGAAAACCTTATCAAAGCATAACCTTAAAACTTATCAACATCAAAATCGATAAAATGAGCATCTTAATTGTCTTTGCTTCTTGAGAACCGTTCCTAAGTCCAGGTATTATCATGTTTTTTTTTTTATAAATTAAGGGGCACCAGAAATTGCCTCTATTAACTTTTGTATATAACTAAAAATTTAAATTTATTGACATATCATAAAGCCAGAATATCTACAAGTTCGAGTACGTGGATTCTTATAATTTTGGGACTTATGTCCTCGAGGTTATGGTGAATTACAGTCAATGATATTAAATTTTAAAAGGTAAAGCCATATTAATCCGTTAAAAAATATTTTTTTTCTTATGTCGATACGTACTTTTTAATGTTCATACTCCCTTCATTTTGTATCTACGTACAAAACCTATACAATACAAAATTTTACAAATCCTAATTTTCCACATTAGGGTTTTAACCCAAATTCTCCCCCCATCCCATCACCCGCACCTTCCTCGGCAAGCACTCTGCGTGAAAGTCAGCAAACTGGCTTACTCTCACTAGCCACATCACCCTAGCACCGACGAACGTCAATGGTGGAAGGCTGCTCTGGTGGTAGTTAATGGCGGCAGTTGTCATGGTGTTGCATAATAGTTCGATGCAAACAAGAAATTTTATACATCTTATTCCAAATTTTAAAGCCCAAATTCAAATTTTCATTTGTGTTCATTTGGTTTGTTGCAAGTGAGTATGATTAAAAAGCCGTGAAAGTTGATTGGGGTGAGAAGGTTAAAGAAAAGTGAAAAAGCTAAAGAACATAATGATGGTTGGATGTAATTGTGGTTGTGGCCGGTTGGGGGGGGGGGGGGAGGGGGAAGGGGCATGTGTGTGTGGGTATGCGTGCATATCGTCTATGTGTTTGTGGATGGGTGCACGCATGTGTGGACGCATGTATATGTTGTCTGTGTGTTGGAGCTCAAAAATCTAAATGGATGATGGTGGTGGTAGCGGTGGTTGGGCTGTATGAGTGAGATGAATGGAGAAGGAATGACATTTGAAGAATTACATTCCTAAGTGACGAGCATTTTGATATTTATATCCTTTCAGTATTTTCGTTCGATTAACAGACATAAGTGTTATTTGTTCCAACTAATGCACATACTTGTAATATTACCCTAACTTCAAGGCCATGGATGTAATTAACCCTATAATTTTCTTAACTCTCAAAACCTTATGCCATAGGTAATATGTTTTTTTTTCTTTATTTTGATGGTACATGCCTTTATTTAATGAATGATCTGGGTTACAAATTATTCTTGATGAACTTTTATTGAATTTGTATTTATATTAAAACTGTAATGCGTATATATAAACATACAGTGAAAAATAAAGGTTTGTAAATATTATTGAAGTTATTTAGTTTATTACCATTATCTGATATCAACTTTGCATATACATATGGATTTCAAAAGGACACACACAGACACATGTATATTTACTTTTTAGATGAGTAGGTAAAGTCTGTATTAATAATAAAAGTCTTAAGGCAAATAGTTGCTAAATTACATCTACAACTAAATTAATAGACTTATTTTACTATTACGATGAATGAGGTCATGCTAGATAAATATAAAAGAGAGCTTTAGAGTACACTATCAAGAGAAACTTAGACTACATTATAGATTTTTAATTGAAAAGTAAAAAAAATATATATATATATATATAAGATTAAGTGTTGTTTTAGAAAAATTATACTCGAATGTTGGAACTTAAAAATAGAAAGAGTAGAAAAAAAATTTGTTTTGTACTTTAATCCTAAAATAAGAGATACATGAAACTTATACTCCCTTCGTCCCAAATTATTTGATCATATTTGACGCAGGTTTGTTTAAGATTGATTCAGTAAAGAAAAATAGGTAGGTGAATGACTAAATGTGGAGAGAGAAGTAAAATAAAAAAATATCTTTCACGGGTAAATATGTAAAAATAGCTACAAAAATTTTTTTAATTTGAAAATGGATCAAAATTTTTTTAGGATAGTCCAAAAAAAAATTTTAGAATGAGGGAGTTATAGAATAGATCATCATCAAAAGCAAATAAACTGCAGGGGATATTTTGACCCCCAATAATCATCGCTACAAGAAATGGCCATAACTAGGTAGAAAGAAATATGATAGGTAATGAATGATACTGAAATACGTAAGTGATGATATATTGAACTTTAGTAGTGATGCTTGTAGGAAAAAGTGTCAATACTCCAATATAAACACTTGATATTAATTATCTCTAAAAATTTTCTTCACTTTTATTGTTGTACAATCAAACTTGTAGTGTTTCGTGAGAGTTAGATATTTGTGGGAGATATTTGAGACTAATTGTAATGCCAGTGTACCTTAGACAACAAGATATAATATGGAACAGTCAGAATTCTATTTAGCGGTAACTTGATGTGACGAAAAAAATAAGTATGATAAATAATGAAAATAATAGTGATAATTGATGTGAAAAATTCGGGTTTGAAAGTAAAACCATGTTTTGAGTAAAGAACTTTTCATATTTTGAGTATTTGATTAGTAGTTAACAACTGATTTGTTATTATCGTTTAATTATAATAATCGTATTGATTAAGTTTAATTAATTTTTAACCAAGATTTAGAATATTCTTATTTCAAATTACTATATATCGTGCAAAGTACGTGATCCTTACTAGTAAATAAAAACACGTGTAACACTTATAAGTGCACAAAACACAAACCTAGTTTAGATATTAACTGGAGTGCGACATAAAAATTGCACACACCCAGTACAGTGAGGGATAGCCAATGGTTGAGGGTGGTAAATCTAAGGGAAAAGGGAAAGAGCCAATGCTGGATATAAACACTGAAGCTATTCATGAGTGGGTTGACTCTAGCTCTAATAATGAAAGAGCATCATACTACCCTGAGTTTAATCCTAAAACTCAAGGGGGAGAGCCACATTTTAAGGTTGGAATGATTTTGCAGAGAATAAGGTATTCAAAGATGCTGTTAAACAATACTCAATTAAGAAAGCAAGGCCAATTAAGTTCACAAAGAACATGAGAACTAAAATCAGAGTTGTTTGCAAGTCAGAAGATTGTGGATGGTTTGTATATGCATTAGCACATGATAATTCCATGTCATTGCAAGTAAAAACAGTAGGGGAAAAGCACACATGTTGTAGAAAATACATTAATAGGGCTACAGGTGTTAGATAGATTGCACAGAAGTACGTGGATAGGTTTGTTGTTAACACAACTATGCCTATCAAGGCATCGAGGAAGACAGGCTACAGGGAGCTGAAATTGAAAGTCAAAATAACCACTATTTACAAAGCTAAGAAGTTGATTCAAACATTAATCAGTGGGACAGTAGAGGAACAATATAATAAACTTTGGGATTACCTAGCAAAATTAAAAAGGGTTAATCATGGGACCACTGCTCTGATGAAAATGGATGAGCAGAGTATAATTGATGGGATCACAGGTTCAAATGGTTTGCATATGTCTTGGGCAAGTGAAAGCGGTCTTAGGTACTGCAAGAGGATTATCGGGAAACATTGAGGAGGGGAAAATCTGGGTAAAGTCTTAACTGTTGTAGGAATTGATGCCAACAATTCCATGTATCTTATAGCATGGGCAGTTGTAGAGTCAGAGTGTCAGCAATCATGGCTTTGGTTTTTAGAACTGTTGTTTGATGATGTGGGGATACAAGAGTCAAACCAGGATGAGTGGACTTTCATCTCAGACAAGCAGAAGGGATTGGGTTTATGCACTTGACACATTAGTCCCAAGAGCTGCACATAGGTTCTTTGTTATGCGTTTGCATGATAACTTTAGGGATGCAAGCTCTAGAGGGAAAAAGTGGAAAGATCTCCTATGGAATGCTGCTTTTGCATCAAACAAAGAGTATTTTGAAAGGGCAATAAAAGAGAGAGCCCAAGCAGTGGGCTAGGTCACACTTTAGTACAACCCCTAAGTGTGACCTCTTAGCCAACAACTACTGTGAATCTTTCAATGGAGTAATTGCTGAGGATAGGGAACAACTTATTTTGACATTACTTGAGGGCATCAAAACTGTAGTGATGAAGTGGTGGTGTATGAATAAGAAGACAACATAGGGGCAATGGAAAAGAGCTTTGTGTCCTAAGATACTTGCCATCTTAGATAAAAATCACTCAGGTTCTTTAAAGTTTCAAATTCATTATGTTTGGGGGAATACATTTGCAGTAGATGTGGCTAATGGCACATGCAGTTGTAGGAAGTAGGATTTGAGTGAATGCCTTATCTCATGCCATAGCTTGTATGTGGATGAAAAACTCGTAGTCTGAAGATTATGTCTCTCACTTGTACAGAAGGGAGACATATTTGAAGACATATGGCCATAGCTCTGATATGTGGGATTCAGGTGGATTGGGTGGAGTAGTACCTCCATTGTATAAGTAACAGCCAAGAAGACCAAAGAAACAGAGGAGAAAAAAAGCTAGGGAGAAGAAGTAGAAATATCCATGTATGTAGATTGAAGACGGTGAAGGGCAGTGCTCAGTGTAGCATATGCAAGAAGAAAGCGCATATAAAGAGAAAATGTTCAATGAAACCTTTGGAAACAAGAACTGTTGGAGCAGAACAAGTATAGGTACTTTATGACCTGCATGTGCATTTACTTCAAATTTGAATTATTCTGCATGGCTTTATGACTTCTTTTATCCATTTTATAACAGGTGCAAATGGATGTACAAGTGGATGGGAGCCAACCACAGCCTAATCCAACAAATGCACCTTTATCAAATACTGATGTGCCCATACCTAATTGTTTTAAACGTATATTGTTGCTTGTTTGTCAAACCTAACTCTTTTAGTCAAATCACTATCTTAATAATTTATGCAGGGTATTGAAGCCACAAATGTTAGAAAGAGATGGAGGCCAAGGATGGAAGCCCTCAAGAAGAGAGAAAAAACAGGTCCTTCACAAGACCCCCGTGAAGTGAGTGAGATACAAAAACAAGTATTTGCACAAGACCCCATTACAGTGAGTGAGGTACAAGAATAGATGTATGTACAAGACTGCATTACAATAAGAGGGAGACAAGAACAAGTGCCTGCACACGAACCCAGTGCAGTGAGAGGGAGGAAAAACAGGTGCCTGCACAAGAACCTAGTGCAATGAGTGGGAAGAAAAAATAGGCACCTAACAAGAACCTAATACAGTGAGTGGGAGGGAAAAAACAGGTGCGAGTACAACAACGTAGTGCAGTCAGTTGGAGGAAAAAACAGGTGCCTGCACAATAACCCAGTGCAATGAGGGATAGCCCAACAAAGAACCCCCCCCCCCCCCCTTACCCTAAGAGTCAAGTCAGGGTCAAAGTATTATGGACCCCTAAATTGTGCCAAAAAAGAAAAGAAGATGAGGAAACACAGAATCTGAGAATGTTGACAAAGGGAAGAAGACCAAGTGGAGTAAGTATAGCTTTGAAGGCCCTCCACTCATACCAGATCTTGTAGAAAACAAGAAAGTTAGGTTTGTATTTCCTGAGACCAGGGCCTCTACACCAGCAACAGCTATTGAAGAGGTAGAACAAGTTTAAAAAAAGCAAAGGAAGGCCAGGACAAGCAGTAGGCAGAAATAAGACAATTAGTTGATGTAGAAGGCGCTCACATGTACTTTCTATCTTAGTTAGTTTGGGCCACAGTGTAGTTGATGTATGGATATTACATACTTTTGGATGTTATGTATTCACAATGGCAGTTCCAGTAATCTGGAGGTACTTATTTGGTGCAAAAAATTATTAAAAAGAACTTTTGTGGCTGTATTTAATAACTTTTAGTAATTAATTTAACAATTAATATAATCAAGGTACTTATTTGGTATGATTGATTTAACACAGGTACTTGTTTGGTACATTATACTCTCCCATTTCAGATATGGCAACAACTCTACAAAGTAAGTTTAGGGACTTCATTGGAACAAAGTATTATTAAAAGAAGAACTATGTGGTTAACAAGTTCCTGTACTGATTTGGTAAAAAGTAAGTTGGGAGAATTTCGTTTTAGTCCTCTGTACTTTTCCCGCTTTTTTATTTTAGCTCTTGTATTTTAAAATCCTTTAAATTAGTCGTTGTACTGTGTGCTGTCATCAAATAACACCCTCTGTTAGTTTTTCCCGTCAAAAAAGACCATGTGACAAGAACGTGGTCTTTTTTTGAAGGGTAGTTTAGGCAAGCCACAAGATGGACCGGATTTTGGGGGTTTTTTGGTTGAAGAATGAACAGACAATAGAGAATCCAACAGTTTCAAACAAATCAGCAAAGAAGAATCGGGAATTGGTAGCATCGATAGTGTTTGACACTACCAGCAGGTCTAATCGAAGAGTACGCTTCGACAGAAGAAAAAATGGATCAAGTGCAAAGGAATCCAATTGCCGTAAGTGTTCTTTATGATCTGTAATTTTTTTTTCTTTAATGTGAACTGCTTTGTTTAATTATCTGGTTTTTATGTATAAAGACCTAGATTAAAAGCATTTTAATCAGTAGCATTTTGTATGCGTGTTTGCTTTTGCCAGTCACAAATTGATATGGCATATAGTTGTTTTTTGTCATTTGTAAAGTGTTAAAAATTGGATTGTAATTTGTTGGTTTAGGATTACGTAGAGTAAAAGTTATAAAGTGTGCATTTTAAATTAGGACTTTTGGTTTATGTGCACGATGGTGGATGTAGTGTCCCTTCTGCTATATAATATGCCTTTTTTTAACCAAATGGTCCCCCGTCGCCAAGCAAAGCATATAAGTTGTTTCCCTGACCAAGACATGAGCAATACAGTGACTTTTGAGCAGTAAAGTTACTTATCTCCTGTAAGTAGTACAATGTAATTTAATGTATTTAATTTACTACATTTTTTGAACTCTTATGGTGCCCCTGGATCTGAGCTTTTCACTATAGAGCTTCATCATAGTAGAATTGTTAAACTGTTACCTAAGTATGATTATTTGGGGGGCTTTTTTATCGAGTTATGAATTGTGATCCGGATTTTATGTCTATGTTAGAATTAGATAAGTTAGTAATGCAGCTAAGGTATGATGGCCCATGTGGGTACTACTTTAGACTCCACCAAGAGCCATTGGAAACTGGTTTAGTATACATAGCAAATGATTTGTAGTTTACATGCTTGCCAGTTTACCACCTGATAGAACCATAGAAGTATATGTTAACCATAGTGCTGCACCACTTTTGTTAGGAAGTCAAGTTGGTGACAGTGGTGACAATTTAGGTGAGGTGGATGTAGATACTAACGGAGTTGAGTTAAGTGTTGATGACACGAATGGTGTTGGTGGCAGCACTGAAGATGGTAGAAATGTTGTGGGTGTTAGTACCCCTGAAGTAATTGTTGATAAGATTAATGAGGGTGTTAATGATAATGTTGTGGGTGCTAGTACCCTAAAGTAATTGTTGATGAGATTAATGAGGGTGTTAATGATAATGCTGTGGGTGCTAGTACCCTGAAGTAATTGTTGATGAGATCAATAAGGGTGTTAATGACAATGTTATGGGTGATAGTACCCCTAAAGTAATTGTTGATGAGATTAATGAGGGTGTTAATGACAATGTTGTGGGTGGTAGTACCCCTAAAGTAATTGTTGATGAGATTAATTAGGGTGTTAATGATAATGCTGTGGGTGCTAGTACCCTGAAGTAATTGTTGATGAGATTAATGAGGGTGTTAATGACAATGCTGTGGGTGGTAGTACCCCTGAAGTAATTGTTGATGAGATTAATGAGGGTGTTAACGACAATGCTGTGAGTGGTAGTACCCCTGAAGTAATTGTTGATGAGATTAATAAGGGTGTTAATGACAATGTTGTGGATGGTACCCCTGAAGTAATTGCTGATGAGATTAATGAGGCTGTTAATGACAATGTTGTGGACAGTAATGGACAAGGAACTGCATTTAGTAAGCATAATGCCAATGCATAAGATATTGGTGGAGATACAAGCAGTGAGGATGAGCTTGTACACAACCAAGACAGACTCTATGACAGTGATCACCCAATATCTGCTGATGAATATTGTGAACCAGTGCAAGTAGCTACTGAGCCAACTGAGGGTGTTATAAATCCAACCCAAACTAGTAGTGTGCCCAACCAAAACATTAATGACATTAATGAGTAGCAACAGAACATTAGTGAACCACGCCTTAATAGCACTGAGGCAACCTAAGATATAACGAAGTCAACTCAGCCTGCCTCATACCCACTTTGGGTAATGCACACATTGATGGAGTCCCAGTGATTGTTATGCCAAAAACTATAGAGTTATCAGATGAACCTAAAAGTTTTGATGAGTCATCTGATGAAGATGATGGGTCAGGGAAAGGCAAGAAACCATTTAAGAAGCCCAATTATCCACAATTATTCAGGCAAAGATGAGAAAACCTACCTTTGTTGTTGGGCAATGTTTTAGCTCAAATACTGAGTTTAAAGATGTTGTTAGAGAGTATGCAATGAATGAAGGGGTTCCCATTTCATGGAAGAAAAATGAGAGAGCTAGGGTTAGGGCAGTTTGTAATAATGGGAGTTATCCACAGAGTATATTTGAATCAAGAATGTTCAGGAGTGATACACTACAGGTGAAAACCTATTTTTGTGGTAAAGTATCAAGCAACAAGCTGCTTAAAGCTGGGTGGTTGGCCAAAAAATATGTTCATCAGTTCAAAATAAACCGTTAGTTCATTTGGTCAGCAAGTGTATCATGATTATGTAGTGGATGCTAGTTTTGGTATCTTATACAGAGCTAAACAAAAGGCCTCACAGATTCTTAAAGGAAACTTTGATGAGTAGTATGGTAAGCTGTGGGATTACCTAGAAGAAATTAAAAGAAGCAACCCTGGTTCCACATGTGAGTTACAAGTTGAATCTCCAAGAGAGAGTAATGGCAGACCTTTTTTCTTCAGGGTTTACTTATGTTATGGTGGTTGCAAGAGGGGGTTTCTTCAGGCATGTAGGCCACTGATAGGCTTAGATGGATGCCATTAAAGGGTCCATATAAGGGCATATTACTTGCTATTGTTGGGGTTGATCCAAATAACCAAATGCGACCCTTGGTATTTGTTGTAGTTAAGAGTGAGAATAAAGAAAATAGGAAGTGTTTTTTTAGAGCTGGTAGGCAATGACCTGAATATTGTCAATCAATCTGCTTGGACCTTTATCTCAGACAAGCAAAAGGGTTTGGTTCAAGCCTTAGAAGAACTTTATGCACAGTCTGATTCCAGGTTTTCCTGTACACTTGTTAAGTAACTTTAAGGTAAAGTATAATAGCAAGGCATTAGCAGATCAGTTATGGGCGTGTGCAAGAGCAACATACCCAGTAAAGTTTGAGCATGAGTGTAACATCCCAAACTTCGGGCGCCGGTTAAATAACCATCGGGGCTCCGAAAAATAAACGGGGGTTAAATTTGAACAATGCTCGGGTATTGGTAGTGTGTAGAAGCTTAAAAATATTTCGGGGCAAAATGTAATTTTTGAAACTTTGTGGACATGTTTGGAATTAAAGTTTTGGTGATGAAAAAAATAATAGAATGAACGCTAGTATATATTTTCAATGATGTTTAATCAAATTGAGAATGATTAGAATGATTTTGGAGCTTAAATGCAATTATACAAAATTTGGGGGTTATTTTATAAATTTGAAAAACTTGAAGGACTATTTTGAAAATTTCGGAATTTTGTGTCTTGGTGTCAAGTTTTAGAGGAAATTCTCTAGATTGGTGCTACCTCCTAATATGTGATATGATGACTAATGGGATTTTATATTAAACAAATGTATTGGATAAGATTTAAACAAAAGAAATGAAAAAGAAATTCGAGAAATTCAAACAAGAAACAAAACAGAGAACGAAACTAGAAACAGAGAAGAGGAGAGAAAAATAGGGGAACCTTCGTGGGTGGGGGAAATCTCTGCAGAATAATTCAAAGAGAGAAAGAGAGAGTGAGAAAGAACTTGAAGTTAATTTTTCCCATTTCCCTAGTCTGCAATCTTAATTTTTGGGAGAGAGTTTGAGCTTTGCATGGTGGATGGGGTGGCCATGAACACACTTAGACAGTGAAGGAGTTGCAGGTGTTTATGTGTGTGTGTGTGTGTGTGTGTGTCAGTTATTTTATGAGCATGATTCGCAAGATTATATATTAATAAGTGAGTATGACGGGAGGGGATGGATTTCAGTGACTTGTTGGGGGGAAGACACTGTGCATGCGTGAGTATATGTGTGGTTTTTATGTCTAAAAATGGATCAAAGGTGCACCAGTGGGTATAAACAAGTGTTGGTGGGTGTGTTGTGGAGTAATTCGGGATTTTGTGTGTTTTAGCATGCTTATTGTGACTGTGTGCAAGGGGTGTTTTCTTGTGTGTTTTTATGGTTCGGCTACGGTGGTAGGTGTACGATTGTGGGTTAAATTGTGTGTTTTTGAGTATGTTAGAGTGTAAGTAAGGTAATCTAATGTATTCATAATAATTTAGAACGGATTGGAAGTGAATCAATTGGTGTTCATGAAGTGTTTGTGGGATGAACATCTGGGCTGAAGGAAGAAGACATCTGTGTGCAGTTTGGGTGAACTAGTGTGTGTATTAATTTGAATAGTATTGTTATTGTCGCTAAAGATCAAAATTACTTAGGCAGTTTTTTTCACGAATTTTCATAAATAGTTTGGGGAAAAATTAGACAAAGTCTAAAACAGTAACCCTTAATATTTTTTTGAGACGCACGCTCTGGAATTTTTCGGGAATTTTCGGTGTCTGCAAAGGGTGCCAAATTGGCTTAGCGATCAATGACATTTATCAAATTATTTAGCATAGTAAAACAAGCTATTTTGATCTGAAAATTTTAGTGAAATATTATTTTACTGATAGGTATCATATTCTAAAATTGTGGATCATTCTACGACCGATAGGTATTTTTTGTGAAACTGGCCTTTTAGCGCTTGGTCCGGATACCGATTCGGAATTTTCGGGCTAAAATTTTCTAAAATATTTTTTAGTACAAAAATTAAATCAGGATGCTAGCTTTTTAAGATATTTTGAGATTTTTTCGGTGCTAGAAACCCACGGGGGTATTTTGGTAATTTGACATCTTGATGAGGTATTTTGGTAATTTTACCCATAAAGGGCATTTTTTTAGTAAATTTACATACGATAAGGATATTTTAGTGATGTTGCTTACAGAAAGATCATTTTGATGATTTAGGTGTAACGAGGGGTATTTTGGTAATTTGTCACCCCGAAGGGGTATTTTGGTAGTTTGATCTAAGAAAGGTATTTTTGCATAAATTCACATATGGGAAGCTTGTTTTAGTAATTCTACCTACGGGAAGGCCGTTTGGGTGATTTAAGTCCGAGAGGGGTATTTTGGTAATTTTACATACGCGGTGAAGGAGGTTCATTTTGGGAGCATGTGTGAGTCCATAATAAGTTATAATATTATGATGTAGACTATGTTTTGATGATTTAATCATTCTATTTAGGATAAAGCTAAAAACTTTCGGTTAGGATAAGCTAGCTGCGGATCCAGGTAAGAGATTCTATCTGAACCCTGGGTAAAGACTTTTGTCCGAACCCTTGTTTTGATAACTCGTACTCATAACTACTCATTTGATACATTTATGACTGATGTCGAACTCCGAATTGTGTACTGATATCAATGTGTTATTGTCCAGAAAATTCCAATGTTAAACCTGAATCGATTATTTGAATATTCTTATGATGCTCGCCTGTATTGCATGCTGAGCAAATTTGATAATTGTTTGTATCCGTTCTTCCGAACTGTTAAGCCTAAATCCAATAAATATTCGTAATCGTTTTGCTGTTTATTTGTGATTTTCTTCTAAAATTTCGAGTGATGACTTATACGATATGTTATGATTATTAAAATCCGATCTAACTCTGGTGAATTGAGCTTATGTATAAGCTCATTGATATTGTTGATTTTTTCTGTGTTGACCAGGGAATCTGTTCTGTTCTGAGGTGGGCGTTATAAGGCTGGTCTGAATCCTGCATGGAATGCAGGCTAGTACCTAAATGGACTAGTAATAATTTTGGTACATCATGCATGTGTACACTTCTGTGCTTTGTCAGAATGGCATCGCGACTGCCCAGGATCAACATTGATTTTTTATTTTATCTACTCTGTATACTGCCGTGACTGTTACGAAAATGTCTAGAAAGTATTATATGAAATGATTTGTGCTTTTGTTGGAATCCTTGGAAAACCTTCATTGTTCTCTAGAAATGATCTGTTATTGATTGATTTGGAATCCGTCGTGTTTGTTTCGGTTTATTTTGATATCTATTTCTGATGAATTTTGATCCTTTTGAAATCATTGAGTCTTTTGACCGTTTGAAGCATTCTGGAAATTTTCGTCGAATTGGATTCTTTGGATTCGTCTGGTAATTCTTTGTTAGTCCTTGTACGACCTTATTGAGCTCTCAAAAGCTCAACCTTCGTTTGATTCTCTTCTGCAGGTGATGATCAGTAGTAAATTGTTCGAGAATGGGTTAGAGATTGAGTGAGATTCTGATAAGCCCATCACCACAGTATAGTAAGACCCCTACGTGGTCGATGCTGTTATTTGATCTTAGAAATTTTGAATTGTGAAAAATCTAAGTTGTAATAGTTTAAGCTAAGAAATCGTGATCCAGTGTTTGAGAAATCTGAGATAATGCTGAATTAGATGGATTGGAATATGTGTTAGTGAACAGATCTCACAGGTTTGATGTGATCCGGTAGGATAACGACCCGGGAGTTCGGGACGGTGGAGCTCTGGATTTCAGGGGCGTTACAATGAGGCAGGAGATGGGGAAGTTAAGCAGAGATGCTTTAGAGTGGTTAAGAGACAAGGATCCAAAGCAATGGCGTAGGTCACACTTTAACACATTTTCAAAGCGTGACATGCTCTTAAATAACCATTCTGAGTCATTTAATGCTGCAATTATCAAAGCAAGGGAGCTTCCCATTATCAGTCTATTGTAGTGAGTAAGACTGTACTTAATGAAGAGGATGGTGAAGCATAGAGAATTTATTACAACTAAGGTTGGGCCTTTGTGTCCAGCAATACATCATATATTAGAAAAGGCCAAAAAGGAGTCAAACATGTGTGTGGCTGAGTTTTCTGGTGCATAGAAGTTTTAAGTAATCTTGTTAAATAGGAGACATCATGATGTTGATGTAAGACAATAGACATATGGGTGCATAAGATGGGACTTAACAGAAATTCCTTGCATACATTCAGTCTCAGCAATCCACAAGCTAAGAGAGAACCCTGAGGTCTATGTACATCAGTATTACTGGAAGATGACATTGAAAAAGCATATAAAAACATTATTTATCCAATAAAGAGTGAAGACCAGTGGCCAAAGTCAGGGAACCCTCCACAATTGCCACTTATTGTTAGACCTCAGGCAGGCAAGCCAAAAAAGAACAAGAAAAGAAGGGCTAATGAGATTGATCCCAAACAAATCCTAATAAACTGAGGAAGTTTAAGTTACAGTAATTATGGAGAGTTACAGTACAACAGAAGTACATGCCCTAATCCAATAACAACAACCTATGTGAAAAGAGTGAAGAAACCTAGGCAAAATGCAACTGGGGTTGATGATGGCTTAGGAAATGCAACTAGAGTTGATGATGGCTTAGAGAATGCTACTGGGGTTTGGTGATGGATCAGGGAATGCAAGGGAACAATGTATGATGGATGCAGCTATTGAAGAAAGAAGAACAATAAAGCTACCTGTAAGGACTTTGAACTTGTAGCAATCTTAATTGATTTTTCTGGTTATGCTTGTATAATAATATCAATTATCCTTGTAGGTAATAAGGCAAGGCCCAAGGACAAATGCAGGTCCAAGGCAGGACCCAAGGACAAATACAGGTACAAGCGGGTTGAACAATGCAGGGCCCAATAGCAGCATGTCCAAGACCAATAACACTTATAAATGATTGCCCCAGGACAAATGTAGGAAAAATGTAGGGTCTAAGAGCAACAAGTCCAAGAATATAAAGTCCAAGAATACAGGGTCCAAGACCAGCAAGTCCAAGCATGCAAGGTCCAAGACCAGCAGGAAGAAGAATGTAGGGCCCAAGACTAGCAGGTCCAAGCATGCAAGGTCCAAGACCAGTAGGTCTAAGAATGCAGGGTCCAAGACCAGCAGGTTTAAGCATGCAGGGTCCAAGACTAGTAGGTCTAAGCATGCATGGTCCAAGACCAGCAGGTTTAAGCATGCAGGGTCCAAGACCAGTAGGTCTAAGCATGCATGGTCCAAGACCAGCAGGTTTAAGCATGCAAGGTCCAAGACTAGCAGGTCCAAGCATGCAGGGTCCAAGACCATCACGTTCAAGCATGCAGGGTCCAAGACCATCACGTTCAAGCATGCAGGGTCCAAGAATACAGGGTCCTAGACCAGCTGCAACTCTAATTCAGGGCCTTCGACCAACTACAACTCTAATTCAGGTCCCTACACCAACTGCTGATCCAATTCAGGGCCCTAGACCAGCTGGAGGTTCAAGGCAGGGGCCTAGACCAGATGTAGGTCCAAGGCAGGGGCCTAGACCAAGACCTCAGACTCCCCTAAGTCAAATGTCAATTCCAAATGTGTGATAATTTCTATTTACATGACTTTTATTTTGTGCATTTTCCATTACTTGACAACTTACGTTTATTCTGTTGTTTTACTTTGTGGGTTCATGCTTCCATGTCACAACTAACTTTAAGACCAGTGTGGAGGCCTACTGGTTCAAGTTGCAGTTATGCTGTGAGTGTTGCTTTTTTCACTTGTTTCTGTTGCTTTGGGTTATACAATATTTAATGACATCATGTTGAACATCCTTGACTTTTTTCAAAAATTATTTGTTGGTTAATTGTTCATAGCAACCTCCAAGTTCTTATGACATCCACAGAGATGGGCACCCTGTGTTTAGGCCACCGCCACCCCCTGCCATGCATAAAATTGGTGGCACCTCAGTCAAGGAAGCTTCATTCAACTATAGGGGCAAAAAGTGTGTCACACTATCATCACTACAAGAAGCTGCTACAAATATGAAGGCTAAAGTGAGCAAGGAACAAAGAAGGTAACAACTAAGTGACAAGGAAGGAAAATTCTGAAGATATCATTAAGCTAAAGATAGTCATAGAGGTGTAATTAGGCCTGTTAAGTTTTTAAGGGCTTAATTAGTTGTAGACATATAATTGCTTCTGTAATTGCTTATGTAATGCTCTAAGTACTTGTGAACAGACCTGAAACTTGTCAGTTTATTTTCTTGGCCTAAAATTTGCCACTTTATTTTGTTGGCCTGAAACTTGTCAGTTTATTTTCTTGGCCTAAAATTTGCCAATTTATTTTGTTAGCCTGAAACTTGTTCTGAAATTAATATATCAATGTATTGCTTTTGAAATCAAGTTGCAATGTATTTTGAACGCAGTGTTATACTACATCTATAGTATCAATACGATAACAACAAAAGCTCCAACAACATTTTCGTTCATTCATTTCATCATTATACCAAGGCAACACCATTGTTACACCCTCACTTACAGCACACCACAACAATAGCCTAGTACACCTTCTCACTCTTCCTAACAGTTGCTAAATTCATCTCTAATTTTTTCACATTTCGCAGTAAACATGGGATAAGAGCCCTAGATCTATCACACATTAGGGGATCCAACCATGCAAATTACCCACAGCCTCCATTCACCTAAAACAGTGGAGTATCAACCTCAAAAAAACTCTGCAATTTAAAGAACTTTACATCACTAAAAAACTATGCATAAAAAATTACTTACCACAAAATGGCTGCAACTGAGAACTCTTCTCCCAGGGTTAGCATCTATCCAAGAGGTTACAACCTTGCATTTTGCACACAATGACACATCATTTCGGCCATATTCCTCTTCCTCTCCTCAAATCCCTTTACCCTTCATTTGCCTAGGTGTGTAAGCATATAAGACCCATTTTTCCTGCCCAAATGTGTCTATTTCTCCATCCAAAATAGGTTAGGAGGATGGCTTGCCCTAAACACCCTTCAAAAAAAGACCACGCGCCTATCATGTGATCTTTTTTAAAAGATAACAGAGGGTGATATTTGATGACGGTACACATTACAGGGACTGATTTAAAGGATTTTAAAGTACAGGGGCTAAAATAAATAAAAAAGTGGAGATAGTTCAGGAACTATCCCAAGTAAGATTAGGGACTCCTTTAGAACAGAGCATTGTCAAAAAAGTCTGTGGTTTTAAATTAACAAGTTCAATACTGATTTGGAACAACTTAGTTTTCATTGGTACTTTCTTGGTATGTTTACTTTGGCTACGATTTATTTTTCCTCAAGATCTGCCATCACTCAGCCCAAAACGCCAAATTCAAGCATTGCACTCATTGATATTTCAAACACATAAAACACACATTCTTACAGCTAATAGCTCAACTATTTCTCAACAAGGAAAAATGAATTAGTGAATGATGCTCTGTTTTTCTTCGTAAATAGAGCCAGATCTATAAATTACGGCCCATCTTCAACAACATGTGTCCCTCTCCCACTCACTATTCACAGCAAGTTATTGCCCATGCCAGTACAAGTGCAGCCTTCAACTAATAAATAATTCGTCCTTCTGGCTCATTTCAATTCCACATTGATCACTCGTGGATCACGCTAACGAAAGTAATCACAATGCTGGAGTTGCAAAATCAGAAGTATTTATGTGAGATGTCCACAAAATGAAAAATCGCGACCGATAAAAGGGTAAGTACGGGGTTTCAAGCTTTTCCCATAGCTCAAAATTAGGGCTTTGCAACACTTATCCCATTGTTCCCGTAGCTCCAAAATTTCCTCCCAAGGTTTTGAGTTGTCCACGAAGTCACAGACCTTGCCCTTTTCGTGCACTGACACGTGGGATATTCATGATTTGTGTTCAATTTGCGCTGCTATGGATGGATGAAATGCATGTCTATGTTGTATTTATGCTGCAATAGATGGAGGAGAAGACCCGTTTATTAGGGAATTAAAGTGGGAAAGAGGAGATAGAAAAGAGGAAAGTGTTTTTCGAGGGAAACTGTGAAAAGGACCTTGGGAACGTAACTATAGAAAAGAGAAAAGAGCGGCCCACGTGGCCATGAGGACAGGCTTTATGTGCTCTTTTTCATAATAACAATCCTACTTCTCTGACTTTCTAACAACATCTGTCGTCCGTCAGTGAGGTTTTGAATTGGTATGTTTTTTAAACATTAGGTACTACTTTGGTGCACCTTCAAAGTTGGTTACTAATGTTGTACTAAATGTAAAGTTGAGGGCACAGTTTTGGAATTAGCCTAAAGAAAAAACTTCAAGTTGGTTTAGGTGTGTGTATAGCACCTTTTTAGAATGTGCTTTATTGGTTGTCGGACTTTGCACGTGATCATCGAGCAAGTACAAAGGTGGAACGATTTAGGTAGCGTTTGAAATCACTTAAAGTTTTGATTTTCTGTTTCAAAAAAAAAAATCAAAACCATTTTAGTTTTTATTTTTTACAAAAACAAATGGGTATTTGATTATTCAGTTTTTATTTTGAGTTTTTTGTTTGATGATGGTTGGGTGGTGGGACGTGGCAGTGGCCGACGATGGCTGGCAGTGGTCAGCGGCTGGTGGTGGCTGTGGCGATTGGGGGGTAGGGTGGTGGTCTCAAAACAAAAATCAAAACTGGAAATTCAAAACTCCAAAATAGTAGTTTTCAAAAACAGTCATGTTTTAAAAACTGATTAACTGAAAGGAAAAAAAAAAGAGAGAAGACTGTGTCAAATGTGTTTTTTTTTTTCAGTTTACAATACTAGAAAAAAAAACTAGAAACCAACTAGTTTTCAAACAGACCCTTAATGATGCCCTAATTCAATTGAAAAATGTCATTAAGTGATCATTTGGAGTCCTCAGGGCTCGTTTTCCAATGTTGAAGAGAATGCATCGTATCCTTTTTAAGTACAAAGGAAGTTTGTCATTGTTTGTGCAATGCTACACAATTTCTTTCAGAATCAATTATCGCATATTCACTTTTTGAGCAATTTGACAATGGAAATATTCTCTAGAATGTGAGCACGACAACGAAATGCAATAAATATGGCAGTAGAACCGCAACAAGCTGATCAAGATTTTAAAAGTTTAATTAGGAGTGATCACGGTTCGGTAGGTTCTGTTTAGAGGTTGAATACCAAACCGGACTGACTAACCTCGATTTAGAAAAATAAAATGGCATGTAGTTAATGGTTCAATTTTCGCAGGTCAGACGGATCGGTTTGAACGGATCAATCAATTTGGACGAGACTCAATTTTGGCTTAAACAATGACAACTTAGACATACTAAACAAGACCAAAGAATTTGATTTTGTAATAAAAACTCAAAAAACAAGCTTTAAGTTTAATTTGTAATTGCTTTACATAACATTTAAAAGTAAAACTAGGTCATTACATAGCATCTTTAACTCAAAAAATCATCAGCATCTTTAACTCAAAAAAATAAGAAAAAGAAAAAAACCAAAAGGGTCATGATGGAAAGAACTTTCGCATCTTCAAAGCCATCATGATCATCCTTCCACCACCATAAATCATTGTCCAAATTTTTAAGTAATAATGACAATGAATCAGGTTGATAAGACATGTAACTTTTCATAAACAAGGCCAAAGGTAATCATAGATTGAGACATGAATCAAGTTCCATAAAATTGACAAAAATGTCATTGTAGATGAAGAAGACATAAATCAGGTCGGTAGCAATCAACATGGTTTGTATGTTTCATTTCACAATTAAAAAACACAAGAAAGAAGGGTCTATTGTCAAATACGTGTTCCAAAATAAAAGAATAGCTATGCACTTAAGTTACCTCAATGGCTCAGTTAAAAACAATAGATTCACCACTTGAATTACTTGTATTTGAATTTATTGCCTTCTCTATAAGGAAAAAAAATTAAGCAATTCAGCTTGTGAATTTGTAAAAGCAATTCCACCAATAAAAAAACAGTAACCTAAAAATATGTCTTCATACGAAAAAGTCCTCAAGGATGTAACTAGCAGTAATTAAATAGCACTGAAAAATCCTAAAAAATTATACCAAAAGAAATCAGAAAATATCTCTCAAGTCTTCTCAAAAAGAAGTCAAAAGGCACTACCAACTCGAGACCGTTTTATTGATCGGGAATTATGCTTATACGTATTCTGTGAGAACTCGGCACCCCCGCGCACTATAAACAATAAAAAAATCCATCCAAGGGTACTCCTAGAGCTTTTTAACAAGCAAATAGTGGTACTTCAGTCATGGCTTTCATAAGCAAGTTAATGATTGTACCATCTGCGGCTACTAACTATACCTCTGCCAGATCCTGACTGCCATTTATCAGTTACCAATGGCACCCAGTATAAACGTACATAAATCGTGAGGAAGTTAGGTAAGAATGTCATTTTAAAGGAGTTGATACATTCAATATAATCTTCAATAGGCCTAAAGTAAGACTACGGGAGAATAATCTCTCTAAGCTAGAAATAAGATAGAGCTATCGAAAAGCTTGTACTCGAGATTAGAACTTTGGTTAAGATCATTTGTGGCTCACTTAATCGGGGCACGAAAATTTAGCAATGCAATGTCTCATCATGAAAAGATACCTAGAAAACGTGACAAGCTGGACGAGAACTTTGAAAACGCAAAATGAGGTCTTTACTAATCTCAGTACGTGACAAGGTCAGATCAAATCAAATCAAACAAGCTTAAACGTGAACAGAAGGGTAAAACGAAAGAGAAAAATCGTGCTCAGGAAGGGTGATCGGGGATGAAGAACTCTTTTTGTTTTTAGACTCCATTGGAGATGTGGCAGCTTCAAATCGGACCGAGCCAAGGCTAATCAGTAGGAGCCCAACTATAAACATGCACGCTTTTACAACACAAAAAATCATTCCAAATTGGTAACCACACGTGAGTGATGGTAGCGACGGATTTAGAGGTTTTTCTTACTTGTTCTAGAGATGAGTGAGAAGTGTCCAATCTTACACCGTTTAATTTCAGTCCATCTTTGTTTGAGACCGTTTAATTTTGGGCTTGGTTGGAACTTTTTTGTAGCCTTGTGAGGTTAAGTGCTCTTCCTTTGGCTAAGTAATGTTAATGCCCTTAACCTCTGTGCCAACTCATACATATTTTGGGGGTGTGGATACAGTTCAAGCTTTAACCTGAATATACATTCGGCCAACCAGAAAATGCTAATAAGAAAAATCACATTAAAAATAACAGAAAGAAAAGTTGGTTGCTAAGGCAAATGTAATAGTGCATATCAGTAAACACAAACAAAGAATGGAAAACCTTTCTTAGTTAGAATCACTCCGAATGCATAGACATCAGCTCTGGATGACGGAATTGGTTCGGTTGTATTTGCAAGCTCTGAGCGCGGTATCCAAGGCTCCCAAGGTTCAATATCTGCTCTGCAGTGCCGGCTGGCGTCATCAACCGGTGAAGACCATAATCAGTAAGGTATGCCTTGAAATCAGAGCCAGCCAAAAGTATATTTGTTGGCTTTAGGGTCCCATGACGCAGGCTCCTCACATGAAGGTAAAGCAGACCCAAGCAACATCAACACCGACTTTCAACCTTTTGCTGAATGACGAAGAGGTGTATCTTCGAGGTGTATTCTCTGTAAAAGATAAAAAAAAAACACGAAACTCAGATAGAAGGTTGCTAATAGTCAAAACAGTAAGGCAACAATTGTGTGCACGGGCACACATGAAAAAAAGACAAACTGAGGAAGAGTGTTCATCACATCATGCATAACTTCGTTACAGTCATTTTCATGCGAATTGTGTTCTGAATAACATTCGTACAACTCAAACAAAGGGATGCAATCATACCAAAATTTAGACTCAGACAGCCCTAGACACAGGTGTTGCGCTAGAACACGTTTTTTATAGGTACTAGACAGATGGTCCAACTCATCTCATATACAATTAATCTAATAACTTGACCCTCAGGTTTTGACGTTACAAGATATCCGACATATTGCAGTTTAATCTAGCTCCGTGCATAAATAATACATTGACAAACACATAAGCACGTGCACATATTGGACCGCCTAAACATGCTAGGAACTCATATGGCAAGCACACTTAATATGAAATATGCAGATGAGGAAAGGGATATCAATGTTCTCTAACTACTCGATGATCATCCACAAAAAACATGCTAGGAACTCATATGGCAAGCACACTTGATATGAAATATGCAGATGAGGAAAGGGATATCAATGTTCTCTGACTACTCAATGATCATCCACAATAATAAGGTGTAAATAATGTAAAAGTAATATAAACGCATTGCTAAGCTCTTACCATAAATATGTAAAGCCAAGCTATCTCCTTGAACGTAGTCTGCTAAAGTAAGCCCCTCTTGTTCTATAGAACCCCAATAATAAGCTCGTAAAGGAACAACATTTGGATGCCTTATATACCCAATCTAATTAACATCCTTAGCGAATTCCATTTTAAATTTGACCAATCTCCCACGGGCAACCACTTCACAGTCAACAAGCGTAGCTTTGTATAATGTCCCATAGCTACTTCGAGACAACAACTCAGCTGTAAATGCGAGTGAAGCATCCAGGAAAAACAGTTCTCCAGCCAACCGATCTGGTAAATACAAATCCAGTGTTACAGATTGTTCTATAGACTCACTGAAACAGGGTGAGGAAGCTATGGCTGAACCTGGAGAGGACTTCCTTCCAGGTGTAGCCAGACGACTGTCTATCCAATTGCGATGCCTGGGTCAGGAACTAGCCACCACCCCTCCCGGCAAAGCGTGCTCAACGGTTTCTGTACCAATTTCTGGCAGCCCCGACAATGATCTTGAGTTTGAAGTTAGCAAATGACAATTAGATAAACTTAAAAAAGTTGGAGGAGCGTCTATGTTTGCATGGAACTTGAAAACTGAAGGACGAATGAATCTGTCTACTTTAACATCTCTGCCCGTAGTTTGGGTATTATTCCACTTCTTACACGGAAGTCTTGAAGCTGTGACCAATAATAAGCCAGTGAAACCAAGGAATCAAAAAAGCAGCTCCAACTGAGGCAACAATGATTGCAATCCTGATAGTAGACTTTGAGCTGTGATGTTTCCCCCTCTCTTGAATTTAAGCTGGCACGTCACTCGCAGATGGTCTCCCATTCGGAAAGATCAGCAAGGCATTTCCAGGACAAAATAAATTATCAGGGAAGTTCCTTAAATTTTAAGGAATCTGTCCTGATAAATCATTATAAGAAACATTGAAGACCTTTGGACACGATTGAAGCTTATCCGGAGTATGACCCTTGATATCATTTTTAGATAAATCAAGGTACTCTACTGACTAAGCTTGCTCAATTCTTTCGGTAGCTGTCCAGTTAACTGATTCTTTGCAGATTTAGCACTTTAGCCTCCCCAAGTTAGCAATGTCTGATGGCAAGCTACCTGTCAAGGAAGTTTCTGAAAGATCAAGAGATTCCATTGGGGGATAAGAGGGTAACAATTCACTAATATGAGAGCCTTGAATGGGGAATTGTTACTGTAAAATGATTTCCTGATAGATTCAGGTTTGTCAAAGTCATTGAAGTAAAGAAATTGCTCGGAAGAGGCCCATCGAGTTCATTAAAGCTGAGATCAACTGCAGACAGCCTCGGATATGTTCCTATTAGAGGAGGTAAGGCGCCTACTAGAGAATTACTTCTTATATTAAACGTACTCAACCTTTGAAATGTAATGCTTCCATCAACTTATTTGAGCTCAATTCCAGAACCTCCAAAGTGGCTCCCCAAGACTCCAAAGTTCATCCCTGATGGAGCCTCAGCAGTGCCCAAGACTCATAGTAACTAGTGAATGAGACGAGACTGGTAAGTTGATCCCTATGAAGAATCTGTAAGATGCCCCTTGTAAGCCACCAACAGGTCAAAAGCATCATCAGCAAACCTCGATATGAACTTCTCCAAAAACTCATCCTCACTGAGTCGCACCACATTATCAAAACTCGGATCCTTCTTCAGCAGCCTCTTAACCTTCAACAACTGCAAAACTCTGTACCGAGGGATCAATCTACCCTCCATACTAAGCATCAAACACGACCCCTTACGGATCAGCAAAGTCTTATCATACTTAAGAGTATCCATAAAAAACACAATACCAAGCCTCAACTTCTCCTCCGATGCCCTAAACAATGACGGTGTCCGCCTAAACATATCCATGCATTCAGCCTCCGAAAAACCGAAACTCCCAAACACTCCAAATTTTCTCACCAGAGTCTCTTTGCGCAGGCAACTGAGAGTGTGAATTCCATGAACCAACATCCTTGAACGAGTCGAAAAACCCATCTCCAAAACCTTGTTAACAATCTCCCTAAGACCGGACTCGGGAAGAGTAAAAATCTGAGGCTGTCTCTTCAATAGAGTTGACAGCTGAGACCCAACAACCCCACAAGACTGCAGATACAATGCATTAGACAACAATCTGGAATCAGTGTATTTATCTGCAATCATTTTAGACCGGCAAAGTACTTTAATCAAGTCTTCATTCTTAGCATTACTACCGAGTAATTTCTTGAGAATTTTTATCCGGGGCTTCAGTTTATTCTCCAAACTGGAAGTTAACAGCGACGAATTGGTGGAAATGAACTTCCCCAGATGGGAACCGGTGAAACCCAATTCTTGAAAGAAGTGGAGCTTGGGCTTGAGGGTCTTTTCGAAATCGACTATGAGGATTTGGGGAGTCGAATTGATGGCGGACCGGATCTGGGAATCGGATAGTCCGAAATGCTTGAGGAATTGGACAGCGGATCGGGGTTTTTCGAGGGTTTTGACCCAGTGAAAGCGGTTGGATATGGTGAGAGCTCGTGATGTGGAGAGTTTGAAGGATTCGATTAGGTAATTGAGAAAGCAGGGGTTTCTGGCGTCCGAGTGAATGAGAGAAGAGAAGAAAGAGGGAGAGGGCATGAAACGATGATGGTAGAGGAGCCTGTAGGAACGAGAAGATGTTAGGGGAGTAACCATATCTATGTCGCGGACACACACATAGAGAGGGGAAGAGCGGGGGATTAGTTAGGGTTTAAAGCATACTGCATAAACAACAGGGATGCAAACGAACGAGAGCGCGGCTCGTTAAGGCACGATCGTACTCGTGTTCGTTTATTTTGAGGAGGATCAAGCTGGGCTCCTGTTCGTCCCGAGCTCAGATTTCATGCTCGAACTCGGACTCGCGAATTATAGACGAACCCGAGCTTTACTAAGCTCGGTTCCCAAATTACGGAAAAGATCGGTAGAAACCCTAATTTCACCAAAATCACAAGATTAAATCATAAAACACGCTGTAGGCAAATCTCTAGGTTTTGGAAACCGATTGTAGTCTTCTGGAATTGATGGAAAGCCCAAACTTCAAGTTCTTCGTCGGCCGCGGAGATGGCGAGCGTCTGAAATCACCTAATGCGGTGATGACGCGCGTGATGATTACTGGAGGGTGCTTCGTCTAAGGCAGCGGTGACAAGGCGATGGTGGCAGCGGTGGCGGCAACAGGGGCGCCGGTGGTTGCGGGGGAGAGAGGGATGGTTGGTGACGGCTTGAGAGAAAGAGACAGGCCACTAGGGCTTTGTACATTTATAGTTAAATGACACTTTTGACCCCAAAGGAATCATGTATAACATGTTTATTCGTGTGGGTATAACTGTGATGTAAAAAAAAAGTAAGTCCAGATGCATATATATATATATATATATATATATATATATATATATATATATATATATATATATATATACACACACACACACACATACACTCATACATGATATAAATTTAAAAATTAAATGAGTCTTAATGTTTACAAACATAAAAGAGGTGAGTTTCTTTGGGCTCGTGTTCGGAAAGTTTATTTAAGGAGTCTTACATCATACTCAAGCTCAATTCACTTTATTGTACCAAAAAAAATTCAGTTCACTTTATCAATTGAATGATAACGAACGAGTTTTATTCAAACGAACACAAGCTTTGACACATCTTTTTAAGTATTACTTATAATATTTTTTAAATTTTGACAAATATTGTGTTACAAGCAAACAACCTCACGAAGATTTTAAGGTTGTTTCCACTTTACTCTTGTATGATTTTATTTTGAAGATTTTATTTTCAAATATTTTAAGTTCAATAAGGAACGGCCGTTAGGGGAGACGGATAAAATGTGTGTCCAAGTACATAATGAAAAACAATGTGCCAAAAATGGCTAATACATGGCCAAAGTACACAAGGTGGCACTATAAAAGATTACACGTACGGAGGATAAATAAAGGGAGTGCAGCAACCAAACTGAAAAAGATCCCAAGCAACTAAATCAACAAGCACCACACTTCGTAGAGAGAGTTGCTGGTTTTTTTAGATAACAAACGGTCTTGCCTCATTTTAAATATGTTTGAAATAAGTGGCGGAGTCAAAAATTAGGAATTTGAACTTTTTATTACTAAGAGACGCACTAGTATTAAACAAGGTACCGTTAAATTGATAGGATGTTCAGAAAATTGAACGCGAAACGTAAGATCAGTCAAAGAATTTATCGAGTCAATCTTGGGGTAAGCTTTCTTCATATACGGTTCTTTGATCCCTCATGGTCATTGCTCAAAATGGGTCTAGTATACTTTTAATTTAATCGGTCGGGTGGAAAAAAGGCTTGAAGCTGGCGAGCGGAGAGGTTGAACTTTTCTTTATGTTTTATTTGAAACTGGAAATTCACCTGTTACCCGAAATAAAATAAAAAAAAGTATAGGAGCAAAAAAATATGACGGCTTTTAGTGATAAAGTAAAATTTATGCAAGCATACGAGGGTGTGAAAATAATAATTTTCTAATATTTAAATTAGCTCTCACTTTGACAAAGGATTAATTACACATAAAACCATATAATTAGAGGGTTTGTATGCATTTCACTTTACTATTTCAATTTTGGCACAATTTACCTCATTTTTCATTAATTTGTGCTCAATTTACCAATTGACGGGTTGAAGTTCAATTTTTTGGATGCCCGTCAATTTCTTGGGGGCAAATTCGTGACTTCAATCCTCCAATCCACCTTGACAATTTCATGTCCGCCTCACCAAATGTTGGCCTAATCAAAGCCATCCACTTGTGCAAACCAAACCACATCACCACTGACCAACACAAATTCTTTGACCGGCAAAATCCAAATCTCTACAGGAAAAGGTCAAGGTGATGGTTCAGACGCATGCCAGCCCCACCAGCACCGTCCAAACCCAACCACCGCAATGCCCTCCAAACCCCCCAACGGCACTACCGCCGTCCAAACCCAACCACTGCAGCGCCGTCCAAACCCCACCACTGTAGCTTCGTTCAACCCCCCACAATCACAGAGTCGTCCAACCCCCCACCATCACAGAGTCGTCTAACCCACCCACCCACCCCCCGAGGCTATCCCTCCAGACCCTCAATGACGCTAACACCGTCCAAATTTAAAGATGATGTCAAACTCCGTCTTCTCCTCGATGATGGCAAGTGCCTCCATGGTGGTGCCTGGAGCAGGGGGGCCGAAGGCCGCGGCGGTGATGCTAAGCTTGTTCGGCCTGTAGATACTCGACAAGCTTCTGTGAGTCAGCGAGGACAGCTCGAAGATATCGTTGCCGAGGGAGACCACCTTTTCGGGGGTGTCAACGGCCGCAATAAGGCGTCAACGGTGGTAGTGTAATTAGGAGGTACAATTAGTTAATGAGGGAGGTGTTAAAGGAGAAGAAGGCAAAGAAGGGGGCGGAGGAGGCGATGCCGTCATTGGCAAAGCTGAAGCTGCCTTTGGGGGAGTTGAGGAGGCTGAGGAAGGTTGGGATCGGGTTGGACAAGAGGTTGAAGTGGGTGATTGAGGCTGATGTGGCTGTTAATGTGGTCTGGGGATTGTTGATCATTTTACCCTTAACATTTTGACGGGGTCTAAAAAAGTAGACTTCAGCCCGTCAATTGGTAAATTGAACACAAATTAATGAATAGTGAGATAAATTATGCCAAAATTGAATTAGTAAGGTGAAATGCGCACAAACTCTCAAACTATAGAGTTCTATATGTAATTAATCCTTTAACAAAATATATCTATGTACAACTTGAATACAATACAAAACTAACCATAAGGGACAGGTTAAAGAAAGTACCAATTTTTTCCCAAAGAATCAGCCAATTAGGCAGTCAAATGTCCCTCTTAGACCTAATGTGGCTTTGCCACCGGCTCGTACATCATGATGACAGCTATAGAAACTCAAACATCTAAATAAGAAACATCTTCTTACAACAAAAGGGTGATCATGGGAAAAATGTACTTAGCGCTTGTCATATGTGATGGTAAGAAAGAAAAAAGGTTCATTATGAAGAACAATATGTTTGAAATCAAACTTTTAGGCCGGTGGGCATGCCTGAAATGCTTAATTTAGAGCACCACTGATTTGATGAGACAGGAAGTAGATGTTGTTTCTTTCATCTCATCATTGTCAAGTGAGGCCATTATACCATCACCTGATTTAAGATTATCTTTATCGTAAGTTGGTTGAAGCTTAGGTGAATCTAGAAATGAATATCCAATTTATAACCCAAACGAACCAAAATGTTTGTGGAGCCTAATGCTCCTGGAATGAACCAAATAATCTTCTCTGAAGCTCACTGCTCCTAGAATTCATTTCTTCAACCTACCATCTAGACCTAGCAAAATTTAACTCTTACACATGGGTCAACCAAACCGTGTCTTAAAAGTGGATATCGATAGTGAAAAGGAACACCTCTATAAAGTTTATGCATTCCTGGACCGAACCTTATCAAACACGACGGTTTGTGTTGCCTGCAGGTTACCTGGGTTAGTACTACATATATTAGGTTGTCAATCTCTAAAGTGTTGTGAACACACAACTTTAACCGCCCATCTCTTTCTCTCAGTCATCCAACTCATTTCTGGCTCTAAGTTCTCTCTCTAATCTCTTTCTCCACCATTTGTCATCCAATCTCCAATCTTATCTTTTGATCCTCTTCCCATCCATGTTAATTTCAACTATCAGTTCTCTAATTTCATTTTTAAAGAATCAATTCATCTATTTGCAAATTCTTTCGAACTACAACAAATTAACAACAAAATTTACATTTTCTCTTCTTCATTTATTCTCAAGTGATTAAGTAATAGATATGTCATGAATTAGTTTATTTCATGGAACTTGAACCTTACTTCTTATTTATTTACATTAGGTAAGTTTGAATATAAATCTGAATCAAGAGTAAAATAAAGTACTTAAGTTTCAATATTACTGCCAAAATTCTCTTTGAAAAGTGTGGATGAAATACATAGAGTATAAAATTAATAAGAAAGTATAAATGAAATATTTGAAAAATAGGAATTTACCTGCGAGTCTACCTAAACAATTTGGGATGGGTAATGCAAAATGGGGACATATAAAATACCGCAATGTTTATCCATTTGTCATGTCTATTACCATATGCCCTTATATTATCTTACAATGCAAAAAACTCCATATTCTTGGGCTGGACTATGATGTGTCTCTTTCTATGATCCATATGTATCTATGGTGCCAGATGAACAAAACAAATTGGTGAGAATTGTACAATGTGCAACATTTAACTTGGATTTAGAGGGTTCAACCTTCTTAATTCAAGCTACTAAGATGCCTTAAGATAAGGGGTTGGAATTGAAATTAAGAGCCTAATTTGGTTAGCCATTCACATTGGTTGCAACAACGTGTAGAGGAGAAAAACGTAATCAGCAATCTTTCTTTCATTGTTACAGAAAGGACAACTGGAATCTTATGACATATTGTTCCAACAAGGGCTATCTTCAAAGGAAGACAGTCAATGATCATTTCCTAGAAGAAAAAAATTGGTTTAACTGGCATAGACCATGTCCAAACTTTAAACAAAATTTCTCCGGATTGCACTCGGCTAGAATGGAACGTAGTATAAGGATCAGAGTTGGGCTGACCTTTCCTGATACAATGATATTTAACTAGTGATTTCTAGGCTAGTTTATGATGTAATGGTCTAGAATAATTCCCTTTTCCGTGATCACATTTTCACTTCATAAAAGTAATAAAAAAGAGTCTTTTCATATCTTAGTTCGAGTCTAGGATCAAAGTGTAGGTCGCTTCCCATACGGTTCGAGTCAACTTATGATGATTTTGATTTTCGTTTGACCAGATACGTAGGTCACTTAATCCCATCTATCAAATTCAAATCAAATCTTAGGATTAGGTTAAATACTTATTGCATGTTTATATGTGTTTAAAATGTCAAAATCAATAGAAATGAAGTAGACCGAAAAGTTATGGCGGGTGCCTAACACATTCCCACTGTATAAAGTCTCCGAATACATTTCTTTATTTTTTATCAGACCTTTGGACATTTTTAGAGTCATTTTCAGCTTTTTCTCATTATTTGTGTTTAATTAACTAAGATGGCCCCTTTTAAAATCTTTAGATCCATTTTCGAGGTCCTAGGTATTTTTTCGAGGTGGTTAACTACAATGGCGACTCTACTGAGGACTAAAAAACTAAAAAGACTAGACTTGAAATATTTTTATTACTTTTTGGCCTTATGTGTTTTCTTTGTGTTGTATAACATGTACAATGTGTTATAAATGTGGTAATTGTGCTCTTATTTGTGCCCTTCACACACGCGCACGATTTATCCAAACCTACCCATTCAAGGGTTACGGTTTAAACCCCCGGGCTTCCTAGCTATAAGGGCAAATATGACTGTGCTATAGGGACCTCATGGTTTCTTGGTACATCATATGACTTTGTGTATGCGTGCCAATAATCACCCATTATTAACTACCCGAGCTACGGGTGCAAGGTATATAGTACAAGTCAAGCCGACAAAGTGACTTCATACCGGCATTGAGAAAGAAACTACACACCCAGACCATTTCAGTGCTCTAATCTTTTTCCGGGAGAATGCCTGTTTTGGCCTATGGCATAGTGGCTAGAAAGCTAGACAATATTTTGTAAGCTAGCTGTAAGGGTGACAATCATAACCCAAATCCATTAACCCGCCTAAATCCGCCCATTTAAAAGTCACCCAAAACCACCCAATGGTTTGTAAATGGATGCCCAATTAACTATATCAATTAATTTAGTATCTAATCTAATACACTAATAATGAATCAACTTCAACTACTACACTATGGAGGAAATCCATATCTCAACCAACTGGACCGTCCCCTTGGTCTTCCGCTTCATCCCTAACTGTGCCATCGTGGCATCGCGTTCCCAACCTGCCACTGCCATTGTAACCTGCCATCACCGTCCCTACCCACTGTCGATGTAAAAACTCTTGCAGAATAAATAAATCTGAGGGATGTGGATGATGTCGAGATGATATTTATTTCAGGATGAGGAGAATATAAACCATTTCATCTATTTCAGTATATCATCGACGATGAAGTTGTCCCCACCACCATAAGTGATATGCCATCAATGGTGTTTTAAATCTTCAAATCTTGAACAGATCTAAGGTTGTGATTTTTCGCGATAGACTAGAGGTGGTTGTTGTGGTGGACTTATGGTGGTTATTGTGGGTTTATTGGAGGGTTTTGTGGTGGCAATGGTGGTAATATATTTGGTGATGGGGAATTGGTAGTGGAGGTGGTTGTTGGTTCTGTTGTATGTGTGGTTGTGGTTGTGGCTGTGGCATGGCAGTGGTTATGGTGTAATTCGATACAGGTAGCAGTAGCAGCGGT
This sequence comes from Escallonia herrerae, assembly GCA_033070095.1. Taxonomy (NCBI): domain Eukaryota; kingdom Viridiplantae; phylum Streptophyta; class Magnoliopsida; order Escalloniales; family Escalloniaceae; genus Escallonia; species Escallonia herrerae. The sequence continues at coordinate 54,536 of JAVXUP010002697.1, forward strand.
AGAGCTGTTTATGGGCATGGCGACAGCATGGAGGTGTTTATAGGCATCGCGGCAGTGACATCCGAGGGTGCAGTGATAGCAGTGGTTTGAATCGTTTATGAAGGAGAGAATGAGATAGCAGATTTTTTTTAATCTACATGGTTTTTTATTGCATAAATGGGTAAAACCAGCCCATTTAAGAGATAACCCATAACTAAATTGGTTGAAATGGGTCAGTTATCTATTATACCCAACCCAATAAATTAACATCAAAACCTAACCCACCCACCCATTTTGCCACCTCTAGCTAGTTGGTAATCTCACAAGAAAGGGAAGGCTCTAATTAACCGGCCGGTTTGTCGACCTAGTAACCGGATTGTTAGTTAGTAAATGTTGTACTTGTAATTTTGAACTGGCTTATTCATACCACTGAACTTCCAATCCACTGACCAAACGGGTGGTTAACCCACGAGGTTACTGAACGGTTAGTCAGAACCCTAGTATTCTTAGAGTTTTTCATAAATTCAAAATCAACCTACTGAACAACTGGCCAGTTAACCCAAAAGGTTACTGGACAATTAGTAAGAACGCAGACCTTCCCAAATTTCTCAAAATTCCAAACCACCAACCCACATCGACCGATTAACCTATAAGGTTACCGAATGTTTACTCTTCACCCCAAACTTGCCGAGAAATTTTAAACATACAAAATGACCCCTGACCAACTAGCTGGTTAACCTACAAGCTTGACCTGGCAGTTAGTCAGTACCCTACTTTTTTAAACATTCTCCTAAAATCCCAGAATTACCAACTGAACAAACCAACGGTTGACCCACAAGGTTAATCAGCCGGTTGATCAGTGTCCAATTCTTGTGCAGGTATAAATCGATCGGATTAATGTTTTATATTGCGGTGTGCTTATATGCATCCTCTAATTGTGTGGTCCAATGTAGACTATACTTTTCTAGCTTAAGTCGATTTCCATTTACCTTTGGGGTAAAAAAAATGAAGGAGTTCAAGATATTTTCCTTTTCTTTCTCATGTTAACGAGCTCTGGCATTGGATCCACACTCCAATATCGGGACCAATTCGGAGAATTCTCTCACATCCCATTGGCTGAAGAATACTCTCAAATCCACGACCTTGTTCAAATCCTCAGAGATATGCAGAAAGGTTTCCAAAAAGGTCTCACTGCCTTGGCCACTCAACAAGCAAAAATGGCTATGGAGATAGAATCGTTCAAATGAACCTCACCGAAAAGATACATCAGTACCATATTCATGGTGTTGACAAATTATCTAACTTTTATAAAAGACGCCATTAACAACGAAATAATAATCAATGATGGGAAGCCAATACACAAGGCTGGTCGAAAGAATCTTAAACCTCAGTTGAGAATGTTTGCAGGTAATGATACGGTTAGATCTTAAGAGGTGGTTCTGTGGGAGCCAATTGTCAGTAGGCAAAAGTTCTCCAATTTGTATGCCCCTATAGTCAAAGTGTTTGAGTAGCTGTTGAGTAGAGGAATAATCACCAAGTTACCCACCACTTTTGTACCGAAAGGGCTCGACATACAAGTTCAATGTGAATATCACCAAGGATATGGACACCATATGGATAAGTGTATCACCTTGAGTCACGCTATTTAAGATCTCATCGATAATGGTTTGACCAGGCCTACTGTTGGCCGCAGTTTGAAAGGAAAAGTTCTGCATATACACCAAGCGAGCATGGGTTTGACATCTCTTCAAGCGCTAGATCTTTCTATCTCTGATTAGGAGGAGGATATCGTGTATTCAGCTTTTGGGACAAGATTATGGTCAAAGGCCTTCCCGATGTCGAGCTGAGCATGATGCCAAGCTAGAACCTTGGTTTTTACTTCTATCTCAAGTGGTTTCCTAACACTTTCTAGATTATCTTCGTCAAAATTTTTTTTTATGGTACTCTAGTCATTGTCTCTGCTTAATCTGATGCGGTTAATTAAAAATAAAAAGGGAAATAATAAAAAAATATTGAAAAAGAATTAGGATATCCAAAAATTTTGAAAAAAAAGGTCTAAAATATTTCTTCTCTCTTTTGGAAGGTAACAAGCTCTGGCATCGGTATGAAACTGTGTTATCAGGATACTTCCAAAAACTTAAGTAGTTTTCGATGGCCGAAGGATTCCCTCAGCCAAATGATCTTGTCCAGTCCTTGGAGATCTACAAAAGATTGTCAAGTTAAGCTCACCGCTCTAGCAGTTCAACATACCATAATTGCCTCAAACATAGCATTACTCATGAGAAAAGAGCAAAATAAAGAATCTGGAGAGGAACCAAAGATTGAAGAGAAAGAAAGGAAGTAACCAGAAAAACTAGGACTCAAAGCTGATGGGCAGTATGTTAATGATGAAGAAGAAACTATTGCCCCAGAATGGGAGAAAAAACTGGCTAGGCTTGAGTCCCACATTGCTAAGATAAAATGACCCAATGGACCTCAGCTCTGTTACCTTGAGCCCAAAGGATAGACTCCTTTCAAAGTTTAAGATGGCGGATATGGACAAATTCAATGGGATAATGGGTACACGGATCCATGTAAAGATGTCTATCTGTGTATTAGCTCCTCCTGGAGTTAACCAGAATCAGTTGTTTCAGCTTCTTTCTCAAACCTTGATCGGAGCCATTATTTGATGAGGGGCATCGACAATTCAAGAGTGTAAACATGGGAAGATCTGGTGCGAGAATTTGTGAATCTGTGCCACTACAATGCTAATTTTGATGTTACTCCAAGAGACTGGTAACTACCAAACAGGAGTTCAAAGAGTCAGTCTCAGCCTTTATAATGCGATGGATGAATAAGGCTGCTCATATGGTTAACCACCTATCACAAGAGGAACAGCTTAACATGCTAAAGAACAACTTGTTATACCATGAGTATCTTTTTAGGTACTGTCACTTTTCCTTCAAAACACTAATGGGATCCGTAATACAAATTAAAGATGCTATCAATAAGAGAACCATACACTGAGAAACTAAGACGAGAGGAAACCAAGTTAGTGGGACGAATGCCAATACTTTGTCAACATGTGGAACTCTCACGTACAGTTCTAATGACAAATGATAGTTCATGTCCTAGATGGGCACTCCTTAATCACTTTCTTTTAAAAGGAATGGATCCTATCTTATGGATTACAGTAGGAACTGACAAAAGCTTTTAGTGAAGTTTGATGTGGTTTGAACGAATTTAATTGCCTTGACCCAATTTTTTAGCTTTGGTATGCAAGAGTTCTTCTCAGTAGACTATTCAAGGGTCATATTATTGAAAAAGTTACAAGGAGGTCTGATGCCAAGTTGCCACCTAATCCTGCATCGTTTGTTTTACCCAACGGATACGATGCCAAACCTCATTGTGCTTATCATAAAAGAGCCGATCATCACAAAGAAAAGTCTGTCACCCTCCGTCCTGCCATCCACGATTGATTAAGAAATGTAAAGTAAACTCTTCTCTCGGACCCAATATGAAGACAAAATCTCTTCATGCGCACCAAGTAAGCATAAACGAGACATCTCTTTCAGGGCTAGATCTTTCCACCGTCGAATAAAAGGAGGATATTGTTAGTCATGTCAACCCAGCATGAGATAAGACATGTTAGCTCTCAGATTGATGGCCAAAGACTTTTCCAATGCTTAGTTGAGTACGATGCCAAGCTCGAACATTGGAGGGTTTTCTTAGCATTTCCTAGATTTTATTTTTCGGACTTGTTCTTTGATTGTTACTCTCTCGTTGTTTTCACTTAATCTTTGTTTGTCATTTAGTCTGATGTAACTGAGTATGAATACAAGGAAATAAAATGTCAAGAATATTCCATTTCTTAAAAGTCTCCTTTAGGGTTTAAGTCAAATAGAGTTTGTGTTCTCAGTAAGTCTAGGAGTTCATGCTTATCAAGTCGAGAGCATAATAATTTTCAAAGCAAGAGGTAATTGTCCGATCTCATACCTGTTGAATTAATAATCGATCAATCACTTCAGGATATTGACCAAAAGATGATTTTGAATTTAAGACTAGTGGTCTATCTCGTTGACATTTTTTTTTACACTTAAGGGGTAGTGATTTCTGTATTTTCAAGCTTAAATATAAGAATTCCAGTTTATTTAAAATTGAATGTCAAATAACATAATGAAAGAATTTGGTTTGAAATCTAAACATTTGAGTGACAATTTAAGAGATTATTAAAAAGAAGGTCATGACTACTTTTCTTGGCCTTCAAGCCCTCATTCACCAAAAACAAGTTGAATCCTCAAAGATAATAAGGTGTCATATCGATGTCAAGACTTTCTCCTATTCAAAGCCCACTTACTCTCTCTCTCCTAGCTCGAACCATTCAATCTAGAAAAAAAGGAAGAAGAAGAAAAGCCTGCTAGACTGAAAAACCTAAAAAGGGTAGTTTAGGCAGAAGTTAGGGCATGAAAAAAAATATAATGTGAGAGAGAGAGAGAGAGACTTCGACAGAATGTAGGTTTGCATAAGTCTTCTTTGAAATGAACATTCCCAATTATTGGAGGCCATTGATTAGCCACCACATATCATCCTGATAACCTTGTACTAGATTTTTTCGTCTTGCTAGCCTTTATGCCTAAACAATTGAGCCTTTCTTTTTATAAGCCTATGTTTCTAACCTTTTAGCGGGTAGTCTCTTTATGTGTGCTTGTGTCCCAAGTATTGCTACAAAGTTAAGTCAACAGGGAAAGGGTTTCCCTTCGTAGTAGGCAAAGTCTTAAAGATAGATAATGATTAAAATTGTATTGAGGAAAAGAAGAAGTAGAAGAAGAAGAAGAAGAAAGAAAAGAAAAGAAAAGGAATAAAAAGCTTGGAGAATGATTATTAAAATTTGATGCATAGAATTGTCATTGATTGAGTTCGAAGGATATATTTTTAACAGATTCAATTTGAAACATCTGACCTGATTTCCAATATAGGGATACATAGGCAGCTTAGTCACCATCTAGGATCGGTCTCCATGGGCATCATAGGGGCTTTGTTTTCATGTTAGGGTTCTTGAGCCTTGTTGCCAAAAAAAAAAGATAATGATCCATGCACCTTTTGAGCTTGTTATATGATGACATGATATATTTACTTCATTAGGCTTGCTTGATGACCTTTTGATTCCTAACCTTCCGTACCAGATGTGTTCACCTCCTTGGGACCTAATGATGATCCATCTGTATGACCTATCGGGCCTACCCTATTCTGAAAGGTAGTTTGATATATTTGCTACCAGTTCAATGATAATATTTGAGACCCTATGACTCTATTTTGTGCCTTTCCATCACGCATTTGATGGTCATGTACTTTTGCTCACCCAAGTCATATACATTCATCTTATGGCTAATCTGGGGCCAAGATCTCATCAGCCTCACAGCTGATAGAGTTTCGTGGCATACATATCATATCGAACAGCCTCCCCAGCTCATGCACCTTACACCCTCGTTACCCACTTTTGGGCCTAACTTTTTCGTGGTAGTCTTCAGAATTCAAATTCGTATGTTAAAGTTAGGAACCAACTTTTTCTGTGAAGTTAAATGGCATCTAATGATAAAGAATTGAAATTTTTTTCGACCAAAAAGCTCCAGCGATCTTCCTCTCTTTGGGTAAACACACACACGCACACACACACACAGGGGGCTGATCCCTATCTAAAGCTGGAGAACTAAACTATTTCTCCAACCTTCATCTGGTCATCGACATGTCACTGTGGAGGCCCAAATCGTTCGTATTCATAGGATTCAGTTGTACTTGCCTACCTGTATCGAACATTACATAAAACCATGAGAAAGAATGCCAAGTCAATTGTCGGGTACATGTCTTTATTACAAGTACAAATATTAAAAACAATTGTTTATATTTCAAAAATTCTTGATTTTATATTAATTTTCAGACAATGATTAACTTTGCAGATTTCATCCTATGGAAGACTAGCAGTAGCTCGTCCTCTTCCACAGGATAATTCTGCATTGATGTAGCCTAGGTTATTGGCGTGAGAGCACAATTTTCTAAAGATGCCCGGTAAGAGAAGAATAGTAGATCCCCATCATCACTTGAAGTTTTACCGGGGGGAGATCAAGATACCAGAAGCATTTTAAATCAAGTGGCAGCCACACTCTAAAGTGATGCAATGGTTGGAAGAGTGGAATTGGTAACTTCCTGTTTCTTATATGGTGGGAGGTTCAGTTCGTATGCCTCTCATTCATTTTGAGACGTGAGTTTCAACTGTCGGATCGCTCAATGAGGCAAGCTAGATATCTGGAAGGGTAGAACTTTAAACTTTGACCAACTAGATGCAGTAGATATGTTGCGCGAGGAGATAGACCAGTGGAATACACAACAAGAAACATATAGCCTTGTATCACAGAAAAACCCTAAAACTAGTATTGAGGAATATACGGAATGGTTTCTTAGTATAACGCCCACGAGGATAAATTCTTCTTTCACATGTCACTCGGACATCTTATCAGTCACATGCGATATACATACAGTTATGGGCATTAAACATTGTAAGTATTTTGCTAATTGTCAATTCTACTTGCAATATGGTTGATTATTTTTTTTAATCCATTTTGTTTAGGCTAACTTGGGTAGTTCCGTTTTCAAGTTTTTCAAAATGCTTGACTGGTTTGTCAAGCGTGTCCCTGCCAACATAAAAAAGACGATTTAAATGTACAAGGCTAAAGTTCAAAACTTCAACAATGCATACAGTGGATATCAGGGGGTAGTCGTCTTTTGGCTTGATGAGTGATGTCTATGGTACTCAGCTCCAGAGTCAACTGACCAAGTAATTCCTTATTCGGTCTGACAAAAGAAAACCTACCAAGGTTCTAAGGCCGCATAAGCAAAATTGGGCTGATGAGCATTATTCTGGTCCTAAGCCAATGGCTAGTGAAGAATTCCCCCTTACGAACAAGGCATGTTCATATTATCTCTTGCATGAGGCTGTCAGAACATTGGCTCGAAACACGAATCTTGACAATTTTATTATGGATGCCTATACGGAGTTGCTTAAGGTTAGAGAGCAGTTTCATAGTCCCTCGAGTAATATAAAGATCAACATGTATCCATCATTGTTCATGTACCTCATGCTAGACAACATGAATACTTTGACGGAATGGAGAAGGAGAGGCGGGAAGAACAAAGGTGCATGGATACCTAAAAATAATTTGTTGGGCATGATAAGGATAGGTAATCAATGTCTTGCATCAGAGGCAAAGATGATAATCATACCTCATATGCATTGTAGCAACTTTTTCTTATTAGTCGTGTATCCTTCGACGAGATCGATCTACATTTATAATAGTCTGGGGAAGGATGGTCCAAAATTAATATTGAAGGAAATGCACAAAAAATACATCAATACAGTGGTTAATCTACGATTCATCATGAACTATTGATTATGTTGTACTTGAATGTTGGTTGATATTTTTTACTTTATTTTTGCATACTATTATCTTTCCACTTGCCTTAAGACACTATCGGGGAGATGCCATCACAAACAACCATATGTTGGATCCTTGGACGTCAAAATGAGGCAAGACCGGCCAAAACAACACAATAGTCATGATTGTGGTGTTTATGTGCTCAAGTACATGGACTACTTTAGCTCATATGGAAGATCTCACCACAACGACTTGGTCTCAAAGGAATGTCCAGACATTTAGATATAGGATAACTAACGAGCTTATAAATAGTGTAGCTAGGGTTCTTCTGTATTATTATTGATGTAATTGACATTTTTGTATATTTAAAACTCTTAATTTTGATGAGTAGTATTACTCTTGTCATTTAATGGTTCTTGGTTTATTTAAGAATTGTTGGAATGGATTGGACTGGATTGTTATGAGGATTGTTGGATTATTGGATTGGTTATGAGAATTGTTGAATTATTGGATTGGCTTTGAGAATTGTTGGATTGGATTGAACCTGTACAAACAGGTTAGGTTTGGCATAAAAACAAAGGGAAACAGGTTTGGGAGGGATAGTGTAACCGCTACGAAGAGTAGCAGTTAAGGAGTGTTCTCAACATCTTCTAACCGCTTCTTTTAGTAGCGTTTGGAGATGCTGGGAGTGTCCCTTGATCGCTACTAAGTGTAGCTGTTAAGGTGCACTCTTAACATCTCTTAACCGCTACTAACATAAGTGGTCAGGAGATGGTCTCAGCAATTTTTTTTCCACTAATCGATAGTAACAGAAGCGGTTAGAAGATGCCCAATTTTTTTGAAAAAAAATTACAAATTACAAAGGTGATTAAACACTACAAATTACAATTTAAAATTATAAATTACACATTACAACTTAACAATAAAAGTTCGAAATGAACATTACAAGATTTTGGATACAAATTACAAGTGATAAATCAAATTGGACATAAAATTAACCTTCACACTTTCATCATCATCCTCGTTATGTAAACCGTCAGGTTCGATACCCAACACTTTTTATTGGTTTCTCTTGACATGATCAGTCCTTTTATAACATAAGGCACACTTTCGAAGTTGTTTCTGACTCGTTGCATCTTCAATCGAACTCTTCATCCTAATAACACGCTTTCGCCCCTTTGTTTGAGAAAGAACTGGATCCAAAGTATCGTCATTGTTACCTCCATCATCACCATTCTCAACACTTGGCTATGAATCAATGACCAAAGTTGAAGTGACTAGAGTGGATGGAGTTAGTCGAGTGGGTGGAGTGTCTCTAGTGTCTAGAATCGCCACCTTAAACTATGGCCTTCTCCCTTGTGGCAATATTAACTAGATACTTGTACCCCTCCATTATTGACACAATGTCCAAAGATAGACTATTCATAATGTTGCAAAGGTGATTATATCGCAGTGTCTCAGACCGCTTAAAATCAATTGTAACATGTGTCATGTAGGGTATGTGACTAATTATTCTATTGGCTTATTTCATTCATCGATCTAAGATTTATTCTTTGGAATTTCACTAGCATTTTTTGCGTTAAAAATTTTTATAGCGTGTCAACAAAGTATACATTTATACTCAAACAGTTGACAGTTGCAATTAACAAATCCTGTATCCGAATAATATGATATAGTGAAATTCATTTAGTTCTTTTGAACTGAAGAAGAGCACGGATTGGCAAAAATTTTCACATTAGTCAAAGCATAAACTTTTATACCGGAAGCATAGTATTCATGTAACTTCGTCATAAAATATTAATTCGACTTTGAAAGTTCCTCTTGAAACTGTCTAAACATTTCCTTTGTATAGACTTTAGCCACATGAGCTTCCAAAGGTGAAAAAACTACTATGCATTTTGCTCTATAAACAGTAGCGGTGTCAGCTTCTCCCTCTAGAAAAAAATTGCTTGTCAAGAGCTTTTTGCATATCAACTACAAACTCCCTTATACTTGAGGAATTAGCTACATACCCATCAAAGAAGTAATTCATCATATCTTCGCTTCTCGAGCTCGTAGTTATTCCAGCAGCAAAAACTTGTTGATGTAAGCCCCAACCCATTGTGTCTTGATCTCATTCCATCTTTTTAACCATTCATGATATTGCAAAGAATAGTCACCCATCAACTTGACACACATCTCCTCAAACATATAAGCCATCAATGATTTCTTAACACGATATTGAAATCACTCTTGAATGTCGGATTCTTTGCATACACGTTCTATAGCCGTTTGGGATTTTTTATTGCTTATGTGCCATGTGCACAAGCCATGGTGAGTACTTGGCAAGACCTTAGATATTACCTTTTTAATTTCCAAATCTTGGTTAGTGATGATGGTTTTGGGGGGAGTATTGTACATTGTTTCAAGCCACGTTTCAGATAACCACGTAAATGACTCATTTGTCTCATTTCTAAGTAGAGCAAAGCCAAACAAGATAGATTAGTAGTGGTGGTTCACTTTGGTAAATGGAGCAAAAGGCATAGAATACTTATTTCTATGGTATGTGGTATCAAATGTCACAACCTCGCCAAAGTTTTGGTAAGTAGCCCTAGAAGATCACCCAAAATATAACACTGATGAAGTTCTCGTCATCTAGTTGAATACTATAGAAACACCCGGAATTCTCACTTTGAAGGCGCTTAGAGAAATCAAGAGTAACTTGAGAATGACTTACACGAAAAGGCTCTCTCCTTTGAGCACGAAGTTCATTTCGAAGGCCCATCTCGTTGAAACTCAATTTGTCAACTCCCCCGACTTACTTGAAAAAAAAAATGCTCATCATTCTATAAGGTAGTATCTTAGCCATATCCATCGTAAATATCAGTTGTTTGTGCACCGAGCTTATTTATCGATGCGAATGAATTGACCAACCTTATTAAGGGTCATCAATGGATGATTATGCCTCGACTCTCTCAGAACCCAATGATTCATTTTCTCAATATACTACATACAACTTGGCCTTACACCCGGTACGAGGAAATATGTCCCTCTCCTTTTTTTTGTCTCATTTGCCTTTCATCACTAATCAGAACAAATGGAGGTACATGTGGTGCTCCTTTATGACACTGAAATAGTCATGAACAAATTTGCTCTATTTTGACATGTTTTCTAGTCGTCTTAACTTTAACATTGAAACCAACTTTTTTCGAATATGCTCAATAGTATGCTTCAACTTCATCTAATGTTTGAAATCTTGACCTTTGTAAAGTGGATTAAAATCTTTACAAAACTTATTTCCTTCGATTGCATCTATGTTTTTTGTTAAAATCTACAGTGAATAATTTTTTTAAGTGCTCAACAAATAAAATGCTTGTGCAAATAATGTCGTGATTTGAAATGAAATGAAGAAAAAAAAAAGGAAAAACTTATTATGTGGCGGTGATCCTATCGATTTCCTCCCTCAAGATAATTGCTTCAATTGGCTAAACTTAAGAAATTGAAGAAATTGTGGCTTAGGCCTTCCATAATATTACGTGGATGGCCAGATGATAGTTGGAGAAATAGCAAGTTCTCTACTAGTGGAGAGTGATCCACCACCCCCCCCCCCCACACACACACACACACACACACATATATATATATATATATATATATATATATATATATATATATATATATATATAAGCCTCAAATTTATGTCATTGGCTAAGTTTGTACCTCATCCAATAACAAAAACTTCCAAACTAGAAGCATCAGCCACCAAGTCCACCACCTACATTCATGCCAGCCACCACTCATCTCTCTCTTCGCGATCCAGGCCATCTCCCTATCTCATTGGTGCACTACGTTAACTGTTGACCTCTATCCCAAGTCATATGGTTTCTGCTCTGCCGTCAACCTCCATCCTTTATATCTATCTGTAGTGCCACCATCCAGCGGCACCATGTATTCTTTGCAAATATCACAACTATCGGCACCACAAAATTATCGCCACACTAGCATATATCACAATTAACACAACTTCCACCACATATATCTCAATCTTCAACAAAATGTACGATATCATCACTGTTAATACCAATAGTCACCACTCCAATTGAAATCCCCAACACTCGCATGGAGATCCGAATCGACTCCTACCACAAGACCACCACCATTTTTTCCCAATAAAACTGAAAACAAAATTGATGAAGGTTTTAAGAGTTGTCACCGCCAACCTTCTTTATCATCTCTACCATTGCTTTAAACCTTCCCCATCATCGACGCCTGCCTTCTCCATTTTCCTCATCATCGACCACATTCCCCGTCTTCATCACTGCCCTTCTTCCCCAAGAACCATGCCCGGCGACCCAAAAGCACTATTAATTGAATGAAGGTAATGAGGTGATAGATGAATAGATGATTCGCCATGACTAGTTGTAAAACCATTGATCACATACGTAGTCTACGGAATCAGCGGCGTTGGTGAGAGCGGAAGCACGGCAAGCTGATCAAGATATTCAAATGACTAGGAGTGAGTATGGTTCGATTTATTTAGTTTTGAGGCTAAATACCAAATTAAACTGAATAACTTCGCTAAAAAAAACATAATTAAATGGTTCAGTTTATGCAAGTTGGACGGATTGGAGGTGTCGATTTTAACGGATCAACCGGTTTGTGCCAGACTCAATTTTAGGCCTCACAATAATAACTTAGACATGCTAACAAGCCTAAAAATTTTGAATTTGAAACAAAAACTCAAAAGGCAAGCACAATTTTAATTTTTAATTCCATTACATATCATTCATAAGAGAAACTAGGTTATTTCATAGCATCTTTAAAACCCTAAGCATCTTTAACTTTAAAAGAAAAGTCCTAAGGATCTTTACAACCAAAAGGATCAAGAAAAGAACTTCAACATGTTCAAAACCCCCATCATCATCCTTCAACGGGTATAAATCATAGTCCACATTTCTGAAAAATGATAATGATAATGAATCACGTTCCTAGTAATAAAAATGGTTCATATATTTCACAGTAAAAACAAAAGAATAAAGAGCTTATTATCAAATAGGGGCGCAAAAAGGAAAAAACAGCTATATACTAAGGCTTCGTTTGACAAATTTTTTTTTTTGGTTTTCAGTTTTTAAAGAGCAGCTTAATTTTTTTTTTTATATAAAAACAAGTGGGTGTTTGATAACCCCTTTTTTTTTTAGGTTTTTTTTTTGGTGTTTGGTAATCCTTTTTATTTTGACTTTTTTTTTTGATGGTTTGCGGTGGCGGTGGTGGGGCGTAGCGGTGGTCGACGGTGGTGGTGGTGGTGGTGGCCGACGGCCAGAAGTGGCTGCCGGCAGTCACCGGCGGTGGTGGCCGGTGGCCAGAGGTAGCTGCCGGCAGTCTCCGGCGATGGTCGCCGGCGGCCGGAGGTGGCTGCCGGCAGTCACCGGCGGTGGTGGCCGGCGGCCGGAGGTAGCTGCCGGCCGTCTCCGGCGGTGGTCCCCGGCGGCCGGAGGTGGCTGCCGGCAGTCTCCGGCGGCCGGAGGTGGCTACCGGCAGTCTCCGGCGGTGGTCGCCGGCGGCCAGAGATGGCTGCCGACAGTCTCCGGCGGGTGGCTGCCGGCGGCCGGAGGTGGCTGCCGGCGGCCGGCAGTCTCCGGCGGTGGTCGCCTGAGGTGGCTGCTGACGGTGGGAGGGTGGTGGTGGTGGTCGAAAAAAAAAACCAAAAGTGAAAAAAAAAACCAGATTTTGGAGTTTTTTTTTTACTCTGCAGTTTAAAAACTGGTTTTTTAAATTGAAAAAAAAATGGTTACCAAACGCTCCTTTTTTTTCAGTTTTTAAAACTGAAAAAAAAAGAGGGAAAAAAAGAGTGTCAAACGGGGCCTAAGTAAACTTAGTGACTCAGACAATAACAATAGATGCACCACTTGAACTACTTGCATCAAATTCCATTGCCTTGTATGAAAGGGAAAAAAAACTAAGAAATCTAGCAAGCGAGTTTGTAAAAGAAATTTCACTAATATAAAGAACAATAACCAGAAAATATATCTTTATACCAAAAAAGGTCCTCAAGTATGTAAATTGCAGTAATTAAATACTAGAGGAAAAGACTAAAATAATAGACCAAAATAACTCATAAGACATTTCTCAAGTTCTTTCAGATAGTTTTGAAAAGAAGTCCAAAGGCACATTCCCCAAACTGTAGACCATTTATTTATTGGAAATTGTCTCTACACGTGATTCCCTCATAACTCGCCACGCCCGCGCACTATAAACAATACAAAATCTATAAAAAGGTACTACTAGAGCATCTTAACAAGCAAACGCTGGTATTTTAGTCATGCAATTCATAAGCTATGCGGTTACTGATTGCACCTCTGTCAGTTCTCGGCTACACATTCATCAGTTACCGACTGCAACCAGCATGAACTTCTACAAAATCATAAGGAAATTAGGTAAGAATGTCATGTAAAGGAGTGGATACATTCATCACAATCTTCAATAGCCCTAAAGTAAGGTACTCTTTGAAAAAAAAAAAATTCAGTTTTTGGTTCAATTTTGAATACTGAAAAAAAAATCAAAATTTACTGTTTGACAGATGGTTTTAGTTTGCTGTCATTTGTCTCTGGATTTTATGATTTGTCTTCAAGTACACGTGTAACATGAAAATTTGCAACAGTAGACATTTTGGCCAACAACACATAGCTTGCACATTTTATTCTGAATCACTTATTCTTCTTTCTTGCCTTAAATAAAGATATATGTCCCAAATTTAACTTTTAAATCTGACTACTACAAATCTTTTTATGCTCCTTTACTGCGATCTTTTTATAGTTCTACCCACGCCTTAATGATGAATTGATGTAGCTATGCATGAAGAGAATTTAACAACGATTCGGCCCAGTAAGGCTGATTTGTCCAAAGACCCCGATATGCCACGTCATTAGAAATGGAACACCGGCCTAGAGTCAAATCCCCATCCAAGGCATGTTTGTCCTAACACAAGTTGGTGTCTGTTAAAAATTGTTAAATCAATGGCAAAAAATGGTCAAGTTGTTGGCAATTCGGATTTAAACTCAACGTTGAGGAGCTGTTTTTTACTCAACTTTCAAATGGCTTACATGCCATTATTTGGTTAGGAACAAATTAATTTATGTTCATCTATTGGAATAGATGATCATAGTATATATTAACAAGTTTAAAATAAATGAGGAGTGAATGAGAAAAATTAAAATTGAAGTTGATGATTCAACTTGAAGGGAAAAGTGTATCCCACGTTGAAGAAATAAAGTTAATGTTGTCTCCTTATAAGACTTAGTCTTGAGTTAAAGATTGGGCCCCTTGGGGATACCCAAGTTTTGTACAGAAAGAGAACCTAGGTTGACCCAAGGTGCACAACACACGCGCGCACCGACCTCCCGCCTGTCCCGATCCTTGGGCTTGGGCCCATTAGGCTAATAGGCTTTATTCTTTTTTGGGACAAAAATATTTTATTTATTTATTTTCTTTTCTTTTCCAAAAAATTGTAACATTTCCAACAGCTGTGAAGAGTTGCACCCCCAAGTGAGTTACAGAAAAAAAAATTAAATCTCTCTCGAAATAATTTCTGATTTCTACACATTGTTTTGATTCGCCGAGTCTGAAAATTTAGAGTACTTCTATTTCTAGACGTATTGCCGTTATATCGTGGGAGACTTTCATCAAGAGACCGTTAGCACCGTTGTGGGACGAATAAAGTCTTAAGGACAGTGAATCAAATTCACGCCTCGGTTCTCCATTTGTTGTTCTGTATTTTTTTGCTGTGAGTTATTAGACATAGTTCTATTTTTTGTTTTATGTTGCTATTGTTTTTTGGAACGTTAAACTTATGCATGTTAGTGATTTCTCGAAACTGTTTTCTGCACAAGTATATACAAAGTATATTTTTCCAACATAAGTGACATGTGGCTAGTTTTAAACAGGGAAAAAAACAGGTGGCTCACTTAGGCAGGACACAAAAATATAATTGTGCAACGCCTCGTCATAATGTGGTAAAAGTTAGATGAAAACTTAAGCACAAGACAAAACGAAATATTATCTAGTCAACACGTGATAAGGTCAAATCAAATCAAGCAAGTTTTTTGTGAACAGAATGATAAAACAGGGATATACTTCAGCACGTGACAGCTTTAAATTGGACCTAAGTAAGACGAATGGTAAGAGCCCAAGTATAAACCGGCACACTTGTATAGCAAAATATCGGTCCGAATTGGAAACATGTATCACTTATGGTAGCGCTGGATTTAGTGGTCCTTCTTACTACTTATAAAGAAGAGTGATTTAATTTCAAATTTTACTGTTTAATTTCCGTCCATCTTTGTTTGACCGTTTAACTAGGGAATTGGTTAAAATCGCATAAAAATAACAAAAAGAAAAGTTGGTTGGTACGGATGAAAAGGTAAATGCCATAGTGTAACACTGAATATCAGTAAGCGCAGGCAAAGATGGAAAGCCTTTCTTAATTAAAGATCAAGCTGAAACAACTGTCAATCAATCAATGGACATCGTCCCTTTACACAAAAATTGAAGGGGGAGGAGATGTGAGGATTAAGCCCAAATTAGAAGGCTTAGAAACCAATTAAAGAAAATCAACAATGAAGTCATGGAAGAAAAAAATTAATTCCGAGAACCATGTACAAAAACTTCAAGCAGATATAGAACCGATCTCTTCAAAGACTTGTCTGATGTTAGGCCTTTCATTTACAGGGAGGATGCACCTCAGTGATATGGCAAGCAGTTCATCCATTCCTTTCGAGTGTTCCTCCCCACCTGCTATATCTCTGTCGATACAGTCCATTCCTCGTCCTTCTTGATCACACAGCCGGACCCAATCTGTGAGATCGACCGCACCCGATTGACCCGATATGATGTCACCAGCACTTCTTCTTGTTAACAATTCCATCAGAATCACTCCGAACGCATATACATCAGCTTTGGATGACGGAATTGGTTTGGTTGTAATTGCAAGCTCTGGAGCGCGGTATCCAAGAGCTCCAAGGTTCAAAATCTGCTCTGCAGTGCCGGCTGGCGTCATCAACCGGTGAAGACCATAATCAGAAAGGTATGCATTGAAATCAGAGCCAGCCAAAAGTATATTTGTTGGCTTTAGGTTCCCATGAGGCAGGCTCCTCTCATGAAGGTACAGCAGACCCCGAGCAACATCAACAGCAACTTTCAACCTTTGGCTGAATGACAACAATGTGTATCTTCGAGGTGTTGTCTCTGTAAAGATTTAAAACGACGATATAAACAAAACTAAGATAATAGGTTGCTAATACTAAAAAAAGGAGGCACAATTCCACACGTGAAAGAAAGGACAATTCAAGTGTTCATCACAACATCCATTACTAATTCACAGTCATTTTCATGCGAATTGTGTTCTGAATAACGCTAGTGCAACTCCGAATAAAGGGATGCAATCATGCCAAATTAAGACTCAAGACAGACTACACATAAGTGTGGCAGTAGAACACGTTTTATAGGTACTAGATGGTCCGAGGGTGAGATTTAGGAGACTCGTTGCTTTTTGCACCCCAATCTTGATAACTCAAAAGACAAAATGCTTTTTTACCTTCTGTACTAAATTTTTCCAAATACTTTTTTCTGCTCTCCATTTTACCTGCTCTACATAATTTAACGGCACCGACACACACACACAAAGAGAGGGTGAACATGTTATAAAGAAGTAACCCCATGTTAAAAGAACACAATTTTGGCTGAAAGTTACAACCTGAAATTTATGAAATTTTATAAGATGCATTTTCTGCAATACCTCTTCGCATCACAAACGAGTAAAGCATCGGGGTAAAGCATTCCTATGAACAGAAAAGTTAGAAGGATCCATACTCATAAAAAACATGTCTCAGTTCTCCAAGATGGTAAGCAAGAAGTCGTCTTATATGCAATTCTAATAACTGGACCCCCAGGTTTTGACATAACAAGATATCTGACATATTGCATTATTGCAGATTCAGAAGTAGCTCAGTGTATGAATACTACATTGACAAACACATCCACATATGGACCGCCAAAACATGCTAGGAACTCATGTGACAAGTACATGACATAATACAGATGAGGAAAGGGAAATCAATGTTCACTAGCTACTCAATGATCACCAACAATAATAAGGATGTGTAAATAATTAAAGTTAATATAAGCACACTGCTAAGCTCTTACCATAAAGATGTAGGGCCAAGCTATCTCCCTGGACGTAGTCTGCTAAAATAAGCCTTTCTTGTTCTCTCGGGCCCCAATAATAAGCTCGTAAAGGGACAACATTCGGATGCCTTATTGATCCAATCTTTTTAACTTCCTTTGCGAATTCCTTTTTAAATTTGACCAATCCCACACGCAACCACTTCACAGTCAACATATGCCCACTATCTAGAGTAGCTTTGTATAATGTGCCATGGCTGCTTCTACCAAGAACTTCTGCAGGGGCTCGAGACAAGTCCTCAGCTGTAAATGCAAGTGAAGCATCCAGGAAAAACAGTTCTCCAGCCAACCGATCTGGTGAATACACATCCAGTGTTACAGGTTGTTCTATTGTCTCACTGAAACGGGGTGAGGAAGCTATGGGTGAACCTGGAGAAGACTTCCTTCCGGATGTAGCCGGATGACTGTCCATCAAATTGGGATGCGTGGGTGCAGAACTAGCCGCCACCCCTCCTGGCAAAGCGTGCTCGACGATTTCAGTACCAAGCTCTGGCGGCCCCGACAATGATCTTGAGTTTGAAGTTAGCAAATGATCATTCGAGAAACTTAACGAAGTTGGAGGAGCATCTACGTTTGGATGGAATTTGAAAAGTGAAGGACGACTGAATCTGCCTACTTTAACATCTCTGCCCGTAGTTTGGCCACTAAATCCACTTCTTACGCGGAAGTCTTGCAGCTGTGCCCGATAATAAGCCAATAGAACAAAGGCAATCATAAAAGCAGCTCCAACTGAGGCAACAATGATCGCAATCCTGATAGTAGACTTTGAGCTGTGATGTTTCCCCCTCTCTGGAATTTGAGCAGGCACGTCATTCTCAGATGGTCTGCCATTCGGAAAGATCAGCAAGGCATTTCCAGGATGAAATGAATTATCAAGGAACTTCCTTAAATTTTCAGGAATCCGTCCTGATAAATCATTATAAGAAACATTGAAGACGTTTAAACTCAATGGAAGCTTATCCGGGATCTGACCCTTGAAATCATTTTTAGATAAATCAAGGTACTCTAACCCACTAAGCTTGCTCAATTCCTTCGGTAGCTGTCCAGTTAACTGATTCTTTGCAAGATTTAGCACTTTAAGTCTCCCCAAGTTAGCAATTTCTGATGGCAAGCTACCTGTCAAGGAATTTTCTGAAAGATCAAGAGATTCCATCGGGGGATAAGAGGGTAGAACCAACAATTCACTAGTATGAGAGCCTTGAAGAGGAATTGTTCCTGTAAAATGATTTCCTGATAGATTTAGATTTATCAAAGTCATTGAAGTAAAGAAACTGCTCGGAAGAGGCCCATCGAATTCATTAAAGCTGAGATCAACTGCAGAGAGCCTCGGATATGTTCCTATTAGAGGAGGTAAGACGCCTACTAGAGAATTATTTCTTAAATTAAGCGCACTCAACCTTTGAAATTGTGAAGTTAAATTAGGAATGCTTCCAGTCAACTTATTTGAGCTCAATTCCAGAACCTCCAAAGTCTCTCCCCAACTCTGCATGATGGATATGTCATCAGATAGCAAGTTCCTGCTCAAATCGACAATGAGACAAGTTCCCAGCGATGATGGCAATGAACCTGCTAGCATATTTGATGACAGGTTCAAAAGCCTCAAACTAGAAGAGTTTACACTGTGAACAGGACCTGTACACATGCAAAGCCGAAGTTTAAGATGTATCAAACAAGGAGGGAACACAAGGGAAGAAGAGAAAGCAACCAAAATGCTAACTGGGGAAAGAAGGGGAGACAAAAGTAAATATGAGGCCAAAGTAAGAACCATATATTTGAAACCAACAATGACTTATATGCTTTCTGACCCAAATCACGAACAAGAGATCATTACCATGTTTTCAACCATATGCTTTTAAGTCTAGATGTAGAATGCATTCATTATCCGTTATCAATCACGTAATAAAACGAAGTGGCAAAGTAGTGAAGTACTTATTTCTGACAAATTTCCGCAACTTCAAATTCTATATTAGGTGAAACTCTGCACCTTCACAGATGACTCAAATCACCACTCAAATAAAGCAAGGTACAGAGTGCTCCACACAGTTAATTTATAAGTTTCACATAGTGCATAAACGAAAGTCAAAATCAAAAACAATCTAGACTTCAAAAGCATACCATTCGATTCGTGGCACTTAAGGCCATAATTTCTATGGTTGACAATTAACTACCGCAAATCCAAAGGGGAGTATGGATTTCATTACTGAGAAGCAATTATAACAATGTTATCATTCGAACTACATTTCCAGAAAGGTATAATTATTAATTAATAAATTTACTACATTCCTAACAGACATGTTAAGTCGATACGAACTGTTTGGAGACCAATTTTCCTTTTTGGACAGTGTTTACCTAAAATGTATGCATGGATATTTTGATTTCTTGGAGTTTTGAAAACGTGGCCAGGTCCATCGTGTATGCAAGATTTGCTAAAGTGGAGAAAGAAAGAGGGGACGCTGGGGTGCTAGAGTTAGTGTAAACTTTTATTATCCTAGTTACCGCTGTGGGTAAACCGAACGAAATTTCCAGATCCAACTGCCAGCAATCGAGATACACAATTTCAATATGCGAAATGGCAAGTGATTAGTGAATTCTCCGCAATGCATAAGTTCATCAAAAATTGATCATTCGGACATGCAATCTAGACAATTGGGCCAACACTTTCAGTTATCTTTTCAGAAAATTAAAGCTCATGTACAGATAACTATTCACTACATGTGCACTCTTTCAGTCAAACCCAATTTAAGTGGCAGGCCAAATCTTCTCCACCTTGCCGATAAAGTATCAGAACCAAAAAAAAAATCTTTTCTTAAAAGGGGTCAAACGCACAACTCACATGCAAGACTTAATCGCTCGTCCACTTCTGCAGAATGGAAACCATCACGCACTACTTCAAACTCCTTAAGTATCGCCGATTCCTCCAAATAAATAGATAGAGTAATTCATAGCTAAATATTTGTAAGTAATTTAGAAAAAACTTGGAATCATAGCACAATCCTAAAGTATGGCCGATCTAGAGGCAAACCCCGGCACAGCAGTACAAATGCACTGCTATAAATGGGAGGACACGGATTCATTAACGTGGAAGCAGTGATTGTGTTATAGCAGGGAAAAGAGTACGTTCAACAAACCCTCCCAGATATGGCAGGAGCATTGTGCATTTATCCTCTTTCAAATGTAACCTAGGTTATCTGAACTTCGTCCAAGTGTCCGGCGCGGTTATTTGTTTAAGCGTCGGAATCATCAAATTTCTATGTCAAAAGACACGGGAACAAGGATAGATTTGTGAACCATTATTTCATTTATTACTATGCTAAGTGGTATTTTGTGTAATTTACGATGATCAAAGTGTGGACTTTGCGCATCTCGAAGGAAATCTGAATCAAATTAACGAATGAGATTGTTTTCGTAGACTTTCACAATGAATTTCATTAACGGAGTATGTATCTCAGTGGCATATCCAAGCATCAAATGTCCAACATGGACGCTTGATGCATTACGAAGATCCATGTAACCTAGATTGTGACGTGGGCGTCAAGGCATAAGTCCAATGGATAAGTTACTTCCAGTCTAAGTTAACCGCAGCATATTAACAGGTAGAAGAAAGCAGCGTCCTATTCACCTACGGTTGATAGGCTTTCTTGGTATAAAATTTAGCCTCATTTCTTAACGCCTTTCTTTATCCGATCTAATAAACCTATCTTTCTAGGAGGTTTTACTACCTATTAAACCGCCTCACATTATGTGCATCACGTGTCCACGACCTCCACGTATGCACAATTTTGCAAGGGGAGCAAGACCAGCTCTAAACATAGTGATCCAAAGTTTTTGTAATACTCCAGCCAGCTCCATATTTTATGAGTATCTACTAGTGACATACTTTCCAATTCTGACAAGTATGTGTCTATTGATTTTTAGGTTTGCAACTGACCACACAATTAGACAAAGTATTAACTACCCTATCAAATAACGGTGCCAAACTGATAATGCCGCCAAGAAAATGAACTACAAATGTCTGTATTTGACATTCAAACCAGGTCAATTACAAAATAACTGTTACTAGGGACATCTATACGATGAAGGACTTGAGAGGGATGTAACACCACTATCTGATGAATGCTATCACCAAAACATCTACTGAAACGCCTAAACATACTAAATTCTGCAAATGCCCATGCAAATATATGTGATAATGAAACAGCATATATCTATAGCTACAAGATCGAGAATTATCTTTGGACCAAATGCACAATTACTACGTATATACAGCACGCCATCACTAATAATACAATAAACAGTCACACTTTGAAAAGTACAGCTACAAGGATGATCTAGATCACTTAGTTTCTCACCAGAAAACCCGTTGCCACTGAGATCCAGTTCTTGCAACGGAATCGAACTTTCCAACAGCTCCTCCGGTATCGACCCATACAACTGGTTATTTCCGAGCCGCAAAACATGAAGATTGGGCAACGAACCAAATGGAGGGAGCTCCCCACTAATCTCATTGTCACCCAAATCCAAAACCTTCAAGTTCCTAAAAAGACCAATCGACTCTGCCTTGAAGAACCCGCCACTCAGCCTATTGTGACTGAAATTCAAGTACTGTGCCGTATTACACAAGGCCGAAAGATTCTGCACATCCAGCGATACGGACCCATAAAACCCATTGTAGCTCAAATCGACATACTCCACATTGCGCAGCTCTGGGATTAAGTCCTGTACATCCCCCCACAAATCATTCGAATGCAAATCAAGCACTTTTAACTGCTGTAAGTTTTGAATTCCACTCGGAAACCCACTAGAGAAGTTATTGTTCGACAAATTGAGGTAGTTCAACGCCCACAAATCATTGATTCTAGCAGGAATCGGGCCGTAAAACTGGTTACTGGACAGATCCAAGTGCTGCAGCGACGTCATTGAGCCGAGCGCGGGAACGAGTCGGCCCGTGAGCGAGTTGCCCGATAGACTCAGGTTTTTCAGCATCTTTAGTCCGCCGAGAGTGAAGAACTTCAAGTCACCGACTAACCCTAGGCTGTCGAGATTAATGGCGGCGACGCTGCCGGAGTCGTCGCAGACGACGCCGTAGAATCCCGGGCAGCCTGTCGGATCTGCGGACGGCGTCGTTTGGTTCCATGAGTTCAGCACCCGGCCGAGCGGATCGGAGCGGATCCCCTTCTTGAACTCGAGCAGTGACCGGACCTCGTCGGCGGAGGAGGAGGAGGCGGCGGTGAGGAGAGAGTAGAGGAGGAGGAGAGAGAGAAAGCGGTAAGGAGCAGTGAGTCGACTCATCGGCGGCAAGATGTCAGTCATAAAAAAGTGCCGCTAATAGTCAGGCATTTGATTCTGTGAAGGAGAAATTTCCCGGAGTTAGCAATGCCAGTTGTTGATGGAGAGATTTGCCGGATTTTCAGAACCGGGAGAGACGAGGAGTTGCACTTGCAGGGGTGGGAGAGAGAAAAAGGGGGAAACGAATTAGGGTTTTTATATGGGGAAAATGGTGTCTGTGTGTGCTGTTACGCGTTTAATG
Source organism: Escallonia herrerae (assembly GCA_033070095.1). Classification (NCBI taxonomy): domain Eukaryota; kingdom Viridiplantae; phylum Streptophyta; class Magnoliopsida; order Escalloniales; family Escalloniaceae; genus Escallonia; species Escallonia herrerae. Next base: position 77,663 of record JAVXUP010002697.1, read on the forward strand.
TGGGAGAGAGAGGAAGTGGTTGGGGGGCCGGGGAACAAGTGAGGGGAGTCACTGACTGGCACACTCGGACTCATCGGCGGCGCAATGTCAAGACACAAAAAAAGCGCCGCTAATTGTCATACGTTTGGGAGAGAAGTCACCGCTAATTATCCAGTCTGAAAGAGAGAAACTGTCGCAGTTGTAGGGAGCGTGGGTGGGGGGGGGGAAAAAGCCAGGGTTTTCGAAGAGAATCGAGCCTACTAACCTTTTTTTTTTTTTTATGTTGATAATAAAGCCTACTAACTTTTGAGATGCCTTTTGGTGGTTTTACTTCTCTGTGGCTAAAAGTCCCTTTGAGTGTGTGTATATGCTGCTTCCCTGATGGGAAAGGCTCTCTCTCTCTCTCTACATGTTTAGTGTGTGAGAGAGAAAAGGGGAAATAAATATATTAGGCTTATATATATATATATATATATATATATATATATATATATATATATATATATATATCTATAGATGGAGTTTTTTCTCTTAATAATTTATTTTTAATACTTAATTTTTTTTTATCCCATTTTGAACCTTATTTACCTATCCCACTTTTGAAAATCGTGATTCCAAACAAAGATTTCAATGGAAGAAAACGTTATTTGAAACCACGTTTTTAAAAGAAATCTCGGTTCCTAACGGAGATTTCATACTCTGGCACATTAAAAGCGTAATTTGAAACCACATTTTCTTTCCTTAAAATCTATGTTTGGAACTACCAATTACAAAAGTGTTAAATAAAAAAACAAGGTTCAAATAGAATAAAGAAATAATAAAATATTAAAAATATATTATTACGAACAAAAATCCTATAGATGTGTGTGTGTGGGGGGGGGGGGGGGGGGGGGGTTAAAAATGTGGTTTGGTGAGGAGCGTGGTGGTTGGTGCGGGGGGGGGGGGGGGGGGGGGGTGAGTGCTAAACTACAGACTGTAAAGGAGGGGACAGTGCACACACACACACTCTATTACAAACTGAAAGCTACTGCTAGCAGTCACATGGATTTAACGGCGTCAAAAGGTGGTCATCTTTACTGGAAGGGAGGAAGGTGCATGGTGGTTGTTACCGGAACGGACCTTTCCTGCCACGACATTTTCGTATAATTTTCCATTTTGGGGAGCTGTCCAGGTGGTGGGGGAGGTCTGCACTTATTTCTGGCCATCAAGTTTTGAGTTGATTTATTTAGTGATTAATAATAACTTTACGTATCAGCATTATGGATGGTAAGGGAGATAAAAGTAATTCATTGCGGCAAAATACCATATAGTGTATTAATATTTAAAGGGAGTATTTTATGTCCCTATATATGAGGATATTTGGATAATTCTTTATTCAAACCTAATTTTTCAAAGATTATTAAATCAAAATTTAAGAAAACGAGAATTCTGAATTTTAATCAGTTTTGATAAAGCACATTGAAATAGATTTAATCAGTTTTTTTATAAAAAAAAAAAACCAAAGACTTTAAACCCGATTTAGTCTAAATTTAATCAAGTTTAACAATTCTAGAATCAATCTCGAACACACGATGAAATCTTAATAATTTAATTTCACCTTGCTCAAATCGATCTCGGTCTGGTTCAATACAGAAATTTATCTTTTTAGACCAATTGCAATCCGGACTAACCCGACCCACAATATGTAATAAATTTTATGCGTTCACTAATTTCATAAACACATGATTAAGCAAAGTCATCAAGATCAAAATCTTGAAAAGTTAGAAAAAAAAAGAACAAGATTCATAAATGTCCACCGACTAATTTCCATTGAAGTCACTCATTCTCTTCGATGCTTCATTCTCAAAGGCATTCTCAATTATTTTCTAGATTGTATTTACCGGATAATACTCATAATCCATGTAACATGCATGCTTGGATGTTGAATTGTAGCACAATCATAGGCTTGCAATTAATGTAAATTATAACTTTTTGTCTGGAGATGGTGAAAAGCACTAACTGGGCTCAAACCGACCCATTTCACCTAAATTTAACCATTCAAAGTGAACATTTCAACTGATGGTGGTTGATTCGGTTCGGTTCAGTTCAGTTCAGTTCAATTTAGATTTTTTTTCAAATTGATGGACAACAATTAGGTTTACAGTTTGACTCTAAATCAAACCAAACCCTAATTCCGCTCACCCCTAACATTATTTTAAGAATTGAATGTTCAAGACGGCACTGACCTATGGAACAAGATAGCTTAATTTTTTATTCTACCATTTTTGTACCAAAATAAAAAGGGTGGATACCAAAAATACATGAAGACCGAAAAAACTGTTACTTGTTACAAGTATTCATGATTAAGTTCACTCCTAAACTTTTGTTTGTCAAAAGATATCTTTCAAAAATGATGCCACCTACACAAATTCTAAACTCTAATGCCAAAAAATCACATCGTAAATCTTACTTACAATACAAGAAATCTCGATATCCTTCTAAAGACGCGTAAACTGAATTTCTTGTGCTTGCATGAATCTTGATTTCTCTTATACACCTTTCTCAATTGTACAAAGTGAAGAACCTTTACATAAAAGTGAGGTCTTCTACGGTTTGTACTTGTTGTTTATTAAATAACGTGTTTTACTTGTTGTATTTTATTTTCCTCCTTTTTCTTAGTTAATAAACTTTCATAAGAAAAGGAAGACACTTTATTGGTTATAACATTTAGAATACACACATGTTTTATAGGAAATAATTATAACCATAGGTAAATAGTATCTCTAGTATATCATAATGTTAATAATTCATATTGATAACTTATTATTGATAATTTATATTGATAACTTATGGAATGTTAATCACTGTTGAAACGATTACAGCAATTATTGTGCTACCACGTAACATGTAATGGGTTCGAAAACATACCGTACGAAATTTTCGAAAATTCCGACGTAGGATCCTTGTTGTTACGAGCCTCCAACACGCTTGATCTTTTTCGCAGGTACGAAAACGGCTACTAGAGTCGAGTTCTTCGTCCACGAACCAAATCCTAAAGCTTGGAGATTGCTCTAGAGAGAGTGCTATATAGAGAGGGTTATTACTATTGACTTCTAATTTATTGGGATATCTCTAACCTTTATATAGAGATACAATTAGAGACTGGCTTTACCTCCAACTCTTAGGAGATAAAGATTGTATTTATCTCAAACACTTAAGAGATAAATATTCTCTAAATAACTGTATTTATCCAAACTAACAAATACACATTATCTGTTAGTGGGCGGATAATGGGTCCACTGACCCAATTTATTAACAGCTCCCACTCGCCCACAGACAGGGCAAATAAATCGTACAGTCCCTCTCTATCTCTCGTCCACTCATCTCCTCATACAGGAAATGGAACGTGCGACCTACGAGAAAGGATGTCCAGTTGAGGAGTATTGTATTAAGTTATCACCAAACTAACACAATACATCACTCTCAAAAAATCTCGTATGTACCCCAGATAGTTCAACTACACCAGATTAAACATTCTCAAATCCCTCATAGTGAGCAGTGTTAAACCTCTTATATGTTATGTATTCATGACTCATATCGAAACAAAAATCGACAAAGTCGCCCGGGCTATGAATCACACAACATGATGTAATATTGAACTTTCTTCCCAAAGCCCTCATGTCATTCCAATTAGACCCAATCGCTTTCCTAGACATGCCCCGCGAGACCGCATCATCCATGATCCAAGGGTACATGCTAAAGTAGCGACATTGAGTATCCTCTTCATGACATAGTCTAAGGTGAAAAGGGTACCATATAGGATCAAAAATTTCGATCCAAGTGGCTCACACAGTGACGAAGCAGGGATTCATTCGTCACTCTCACTGTCGGTCTGCATTTAGCACATGCAGTATGATTTGCATGCTATGGCGTAACCCGCAACGGCGTGTCACATAAATGTATAATAAAATACGCCATACGAATCTAAGTCTAGTCGCTGTACAAGCGCCTAACCTGAGTATTTCAGCCCAGTCACTCTTATAGTGCCTACCTGAAATCTCACATTCGGCTGTAAACAGGCTACATAGAGTTGTGGAGATACTCTATGATCGACCTACATTTATTAGGTCTCATCTTAGCTCCAACTAAGGAGACATGTTTGCTTTATAAGCTGTATCATCTTATTCGCCCACTTGGCGCTTAAGACAATTATGTCTCATCTTGCTCGCTATCTTAGCGCCAAGGTGAATTACCCGTGTAAGTGGGTCAATTCGAGCCTAGTGACACTCTCAATAAGGATGTATATGTAATCATAAAGATTATCCATTCATTCTAAAATAAACTCAAATTAAGGAACGAAAATTTAATGTTATAAATAATGTCAAGTACATAAGATGCCATAAACATATCAAAACCTACGTAGTCCCATACTCCTAATGTGAGAAAGGAAAACATCTCTAGCAATAGGCTTGGTCAAAGGATCAGCCACCATTCTGCCAGTAGGTATATGCTTCATGGTCACCTCTCCTTGCGCAACTAAAGTTTTAATGAAGTGATAACGAAGGCCTATGTGTTTGGCCTTCCCATGATATTTGGGGTCCTTTACAAAATCTAGGGCAGCTGTATTGTCACAGTGAACAGTGACAGACTCGTCTGCATGAGCTGTAACCCCTAGAGCCTGTAAGAATGACCTCAACCAAACAGCTTCCTGGACTGCTGCTGAACAAGCAACATACTCCGACTCCATCGTGGATAGGGCAATGCAAGTCTGTTTCTTACTGCACCAAGAGATGGCTCCACCTCCTAGTATGAATGCATAACCTGAAGTGGATCTGCGTTCATCTCTATCACCGCCCCAATCAGCATCGCTGTATCCTCTCAATCTCAAGTCTCCACCATGATAGCACAGGACGAGATCAGCAGTTCCACGTAAGTATCGAAGAATCCTCTTCACCGCATTCCAATGAGTGGGTCCAGGATTACTCTGATAACGACTCACCATTCCAACGGCAAAGCAGATGTCTGGACGCGTACACAACATAGCGTACATCAGACTCCCAACTACAGCCGCATAAGGCACTTTGGACATCCGATTCTTTTCTTCATCATTCTTTGGGCATTGGTCTGTTGTTAAAGTACACGCCTTGTCCATTGGAGTGTCTACGGGTTTTGAGTTATGCATACGGAATCGTTCAATGACCTTCTTGATATATGTCTCTTGAGACAAACCGAGAAGTCTCTTTGGACGATCACGTATGATTTTAACCCCGAGCACATAATTAGCTTCTCCCATGTCCTTCATGTCAAAAGTTGAGGACAGCCACTGCTTAGTGGCGACAATGGAACTCATGTCATTCCTAGCTAAAAGAATGTCATCCACATACAAAGAAAGGATCAGAATATTTTTCTTGGATCGTTTTACGTAAACGCAATGGTCTTGTTCAATCATTTCAAAACCTATAGAGGTAATGGCATGATGAAACCTAAAGTACCACTGCCTAGACGATTGTTTGAGACCATATATAGAACGTTTGAGCCGGCAAACTTTGCACTCATGTCCTTTGACTTCAAAACCCTCAGGTTGAGCCATATAAATATCTTCGTCTAGTTCTCCATTGAGAAACGCAGTCTTAACATCCATATGAAAAAGTTCTAAATCCTGCCTGGCGACAATAGCTAGGATCAGGCGAATTGAAGCAAATCTCACCACTGGGGAGAAAGTGTCTTCATAGTCTACACCCCGCAGTTGGGTATAGCCTTTCGCCACAAGACGTGCCTTATACTTGTCAATTGACCCGTCTGCCTTGCGCTTGACTTTTAAAACCCACTTGTTTCCAACAGTCTTGCGCCCTGGCGGAAGGTCAACCAACTCTTAGACCTGATTCTTCTCCATTGAGCTCAACTCATCTTTCATTGCAGCCATCCACTCATTACTAGCAAGTGAAGATAAGGCTTCTTCCATATAAATGGGCTCATCTTCATCAGTTGGAGTGCACATAAGAATTTCACCGTCAATCTCAAAATGACAACGTGGAACTCTTCCTCGTGCACCTCTACGCAGTTGAGAATCTTGTTGACCTGATGGTCCTGATGGTGTGCTCCCACTGGGTTGAAGATCACTTATACTATCTTCAGCGACAACAGGATGAGGAACTAATCCACCACCTTCGCTTGGAGATGGTAAAGTGGCTTCAACTTCCTCTAACTCATAGAGGTCAAGATTCTTACTTGCGTCTCCAATGCTAGGAAAATCATTCTCTATGAAATCGACATCACGAGACTCTATTTCAGTCTTTCCACCATTTGGATGTTCACCATACATCACATAGCCTTTAGAGTTTTCAGAATACCTCAAGAAGATACTCTTCTTAGCTCTAGGCCCTAGTTTTCCATACTTATGAGAAATACTGTGAACATAACATGATGAGTCCCATGGGCGCAAGTTATTCAAATTTGGCTTTTGGCCATTCCAAAGCTCATATGGGGTGGACTTGACTGATTGTGAAGGCACTCGATTAAGTATATAGGCTGCAGTCAAAAGAGCATCCCCCTAAAAAGATATTGGGAGGTTTGCTTGCGCCATCATAGACCTAACCATGTCTAACAATGTTCTATTCCTTCTTTCCGCAACGCCATTTTGTTGTGGAGTATTAGGAATAGTAAGTTGCCTGCGTATCCCTTTTTCCTCACAAAACTTCTTGAAGTGATCTGACAAATATTCGCGTCCTCGGTCAGTGCAAAGAGTTTTTAAATTCTTCTCTTTCTGATTCTCAACCTCAGCTACAAAGCATTTGAAACAGTCCAAAGCTTCGTAGCGGTGAGATATCAGATACACATAACCATATCGCGTATAATCATCTATCAGTGTAAGGAAATAAGAGGCGACATGGCGTGCCTTTACACTCATAGGTCCGCATATGTCAGAGTGAACTAGCTCAAGTGGTTGAGTTGCTCTCACAGCCTTTCCAAAAGGCTTCCTGCATGCTTTACCGGCCAAACAAGCCTCACAAGTTTGTAGATTGACTCTTGCGAGTGGGCCCAAAAGGCCTTCTCTAGCCAAACGAGTCATCCTATCTTGGCCTATGTGGCCCAGTCTTGCATGCCAGGTGGTAGAATCATTCACAATATTATCATTCACAACATAAGATTAAGAGGATTGTGAATCATTTAAATCCAATTGAAAAAGACTATCCATGCGAAAACCATGTCCGAACAAAACATCATCCAAAAAGATGTCCAACTTATTACCCTTAAAAATAAAGGAAAAACCACTGTCTAATAAAGCAGTAACTGAAAGTAGATTAAGCCGAACAGTGGGTGCATATCGCACATCCTCAAGAATCAATGTGCGCCCAGTGCGCAACTTGAGCTGGTAAGAACCAACCCCTAGCACCTCTTCAGAGCTATTGTTTTCCATGAAGATATGTTTGCTACCCGCTGGAATCTGGTGATAATCTACGAACCCCTCTTGATCACGTGCTACATGCTTTGTTGCACCTGTATCCACAAACCACACAGGTTGGGAATGAGCAACCATCACATGTGAGGAAACATATAACTGAGAGAGAGATTCTGAAAGTACCTTCTTCGGCTCAGTGCAATCACGAGCGAAGTGTCCTTTCTGTTGACAGTTGAAGCATTTAACTTTAGACAGATCCTTTTTCCCACCACGTTTTCCTCTCTTGCGTTTCTTCATTTTTTCTTCCTTTGGCACAGAAATGCTAGCCTCTCCTTTCTTACCTTTCTTACTTTGTCTTCCGCGCTTGCCATTTGCATTGCGCGATCCCCCTTGGGCAACATAAGCAAGGGTCTTGTCAGTATCTCGAGTCTCGTCCTCAAGGATGACATGCTGTGAAACATCAGAAAAGTTCTTGATGTTTTTACTGTGGGTCAATGTTTATTTCATATTGGCCCATGAGGCAGGAAGGGACCTTATTACAGCTCTAACTTGCTGCTCATCTGTGAGTGCTCGGTGTGACGCGCGTGGCGTGCACTGTTCATCTTCTTCATTAAACCCTAAATTTTTTCAGCCGCCGCCATGCCACGATGCCAACTTCCGAATGCCATATCTCTCTCGTTTTTAGGCCAAATAATGCGTACAATATATCGTTGGAAAACTTATGCGACATAGATTAATTATGTACCAAACAATCATGATAAAAACTGAATATCATGCTCCGAATTTGAGTCTCAAAACTCAAAAAAATCACAGTTTTCTTGAAAAATAAAATTGTGATTTCTCACAAATCATGCATCCAAAAATCACGAAATTTTATGGAGTTCAACCTCAACCATAGGAGAACAAAACTATATAATTATTTTTCAGAAAAACATGCTCAATAAATTTTGAATTTTTGTAATGGGTCTCGTTCATGTATCCGGAAAAAATCGCAACATGCACATAAATTAATCTAGCATGTTAAAGGCGAATCAACAAGTAATCATGCTCTGATACCAATATTGAAACGATTACAACAATTATTGTACTACCACATAACACGTAATGGGTTCGAAAATATACCGTACGAAGTCTCCGAAAATTTCGACGTAGGATCCTTGTTGTTACGAGCCTCCAACACGCTTGATCTTTTTCGCAGGTACGAAAACGGCTACTAGAGTTGAGTTCTTTGTCCACGAACCAAATCCTAGAGCTTAGTGATTGCTCTAGAGAGAGTGCTATATAGAGAGGGTTATTACTATTGACTTTTAATTTATTTGGATATCTCTAGCCTTTATATAGAGATACAATTAGAGACTGGCTTTACCTCCAACTCTTAAGAGATAAAGATTGTATTTATCTCAAACACTTAAGAGATAAATATTCTCTAAATAACTGTATTTATCCAAACTAACAAATACACATTATCTGTTAGTGGGCGGATAATGGGTCCACTGACCCAATTTATTAACACTATAGCGTAGACTGTACATCAAAGCAGACTAGACCACCGTTCAAAAAGTTTGGCACTCGAAAACTCTTTTCGATCAATATGTTCATTGTGTTTTCAAGAAGACCGAAGAAGAAAAAGTTTCAAGTTTTAGGCCAAAAATGCGTGTAATTATCAAGAGTTTTATTAACCTTAATCCGCATGATTTGCTACAAATGATTTGGGGGTATATGTTTTTAGCATGACACTTAGGATGTTATTAGTACCTACTTAGTTAGGTATTTGCCATACAAGACCCTGCCAACGATATCATATTACGTACTTAACAGTCCTTATTTTCCATGTGGTAGCGTGATCGTGCTTTCTTAGCACGATAAAAGTTCACTTGTAAGTAACTCCATCCTCTATGCATGCTTGGTCACATTCGATTTGATCATGCTTTCTTAGCATGTCCAAGATAAGATTTTAAGCTCATTTGTTTACGGTCGACGTATCCAAGCTCTGAAAAGTGTCTTGATGGGTGATTATAAATAAACTTTTCAGCATTCAACTCAAAGCACAACTTAGAACCTAATTATCGCCTAAAACATACTCTAAGAAAGGCAACAAGTGTGGATTTCTTACCAAAATTTGGAGCAGACCAACCAGAAACATTCTTGGTATCTGAAGAAGCTCCTTTGAACCTGAAATACCTCATATCCTTGCCTTTGTGTATGTGTGTGTGTGTGTGTGTGTGTGTGTGTGTGTGTGTATCAACTAATGTGATGTAATTATCATAAGAAAGAAAACGAAACCCTAGGCATTCAATCCTAGGTCTAACAAGTCCTTCAGTTATGGAAAGCTCGAAAAAGGCGCCAAAAGAAGATGATTTTTGCAGTCATAAAAAATTACGTACCAATGAGCTGAAGATTAAATGCTTAAGACCGTTTGCGTTCACTTCCTAGTTTATTGTATTATTGAGGATGTAATGGTAATGGTAATCGTACAAATAACCATAATGGTGGTGACTTTATTTGAAGATTCGAGCAAAAACGTAGTGGAATTATGCAATTCACAATTTTAAAATTAAAAAAAATGTTGTAATAGAATAAAAGAATAGTCCTAAAAAGCGGAGTACCCCATTTATGTACGAAAATGGTTGCACGAGGTACAAGTAGCAAGTAGAAGGTATGCCCAATATAAGAGGACCCCGAATTATTATTCGTACCATTGATCATTCCTCAAGCAACCATCCATATTGGATAGTGTAAAATTCATGAGAAAGGTCATGGGAATGGAACAAACACACAAAACAAAAGTACAAGAGATTCAACAAAAAATAAACAAATTAATGAAGAAGGCCAAATTTATAGCTTCTCTTAAGTCCATTATGATGAGCTAAACAGCTTCTACTTTTCATTGAGGTGCAACGTGAGGCCATTGCGCCTGCACATCACGAATTACATTACCCATTTCGCCTCCTTGCACCTATCAGATGTCTGCCGAGTATTTTTTTTTTTTTTGGGTTAAATTTTGGGCCCAAAACACAATAGTTATAGTGAGTAAAAGATCCAACACGTGATGCTCAGTTGGTATAAAATTTAAAAGTCCGCTAATAAAGATCAGAGCAGGATGACATATGGAGATTTGGCTTTGATTTATGTACATTCTAGAATATTAGAGGCCCCATTTTTTAGCTCCGTTAGAGTAAAAATACACTTCTTCTTAAAAGGAAGCTGAGAAATGGCCACGGGACTACTGATCGATTACTCTTTGATTTCCTCCGATGCATCGAAATAAATTGGAGTAAGAAGACATAACTCGGCGTAAAAGTATCATAATGCAAGTACGAAAGGTTGTGTTCAATCTCTGAAAAGAAGCAGAGTTTCCTTTTCTTCTGGGTGCATTATGAAGCAAACTTTCTTACATATATGTTGGCAATTCATTCTACTCGCGTGCATGGAAGTTTGCATGAAGACAGCCAAAAGTTGGTTGAAAGCTTGACAAGAAGCATCATCACGAAAGGCTCGTTTACAAAGCTGATAGGTAAGTTTGCCAAGAAAACTAAAAATGGTCCTGTTTTTCTTTACTTTTTCTTTTTTTTTGCCTTCTGATTGTGACAGTAAAGGGAGCAAGCTGAGCATCAACTTCTTTTCTATACTAAAATACATGTAACTTTTGAGTATAATAATTCAGGTTGTGTTGTCAAGTGCCAATCTTTACAAGACCTTATGGCGACTATCACCTCCATCACTTAATCCCCTCCCTTATCTCTGTACAACAAAAAAAAAACATTTTTGGTAAGTTCTTTTTTTTGCTTCGTCCCTCAATTAGGCATGAGAAATTTTTGAGCGATAAGGTCTTTTATGTCTAGTTTTAGTGGGTTTTGCTCTATAAGAAAGCGTGGATGGTCTTTTTCAAACATCTAGTTTGGTTACAAATTATGTTCCTAATCTTCTGGAGCGAAGTTGCTATACAACGGATGGATCCAATTTGATTTTGATAATCGTGATTAATCACATAATCTTCCCCTCGGAGCTTCTATGAAGGTGTTTGGGATTGATTATGGGATGCTGATTTAATCTAGATTAAATCAGGTTTGTGAGTGTTTGACAAAACAGATTAAGAGGGTGTTTGGGATTGATTATGGGATGCTGATTTAATCTAGATTAAATCAGGTTTGTGGGTGTTTGGCAAAAGAGATTAAGAGATTTAATCTATCTCCAAAAGTTAAAAACTGATTTAATCCATAATCCTCAAAAGTGAGGATTATGAAATAATCATTTTTTTTCATAATCAGGTTTGACCTTCTAATTTATCATCCTATCTCCATAACTTTTACAAAAAACCTCCCATACCCCTTAATTCTTTATTTAGTTTTTAGAATTTATCTCTTCTCCTATTGCTACTATTCTCCTATGGCTAAAACACACAGAGGGATACATCCGCCCTCTTCCTCCACACCATTTCTGTAAGTTTTTCTATCTTCTTCCCTTGTAATTTTTTTCTTCTATTTTATAGTTATTTACAAATAAATTTTATAGCGTTGTTTGGATATTAGAAAATTATTTATTGAGTGTCATCTATGGTCATTTTGTCATAGTAAAAATGATTTAAGAACTTTTTATCCAAACACTTTTTATAGATTTAATCTAAGCTTCTTCTTGACAGTGTCATTTACTAATGTTGTGGCCATTACATGTATGGTTTCTACACATGATAACATACTTCGTCTGATTAGAATGGTAATTGTTTTGTACTCTATGATGTCTTTGTCAGAATTGTCCTCTTCTTTGATAGCTTCTTCTACCATTTTGTTTCTTTCCTTTGCATTTTGAATTTGTAGACATGGAAGGTATTGAAGAGACAGAATGTTTTCTTGGTTCTTCAAAGGTAACAACATCTTTATTTTTTCTAATCTGCATGTGTTCTAGTTGTTTACTAGCTAATCCTTCTCCTATCACCCATTTTTTAGGTTATGATAGTTGCTTTGAATTTATCTTCCGTACTTTTATTACTTGTTTGTTTAGCATTTTACTTAGTGGATTTGTGGTATTTTACCATTCTGTAGAGTAGATGGTATTGTACTGCAATGTTTATGCAAACTTCTTGTAATTCGGTCATGCCTTGAGTCTGAATCCTCAATCATAATATTTTATTAAGATAAGAATCTTTTAAGGACATGAAGTAGTTTGGTGTAGTTTTAAAGCAAACTGGTCCATTTTACAAGTTACTTTGGATACCCTTATCAAGGCTTTTTCAAAATTTTTCCAACGGTTGTCTGTTAAACAACAGATTACAAGTGTATATCTACCATCTATGAATAATGAACAGAGACTAACTTGTATCATAACAATATGGACATAGTGATATCGTTCTCTAAGGTATTGTTTTGCTTTATCTGTCTTGAAGAGAAGAATGTCTAGTATTCTTTCTTCAGTTTGACCTACCGAAGTTTCTCCTTCGGAGATCTCTACATTCATCTTACTCCTGAACCGAAATATAGAATTTATGTGTATTTCTCCAACTTTGATTTTAGGCATCTGCCAATGATTTATAGTAAAATCGGGAGTTTCTTCCTCAATTGATTCACTCTTACTAATTATGTTATTAGATAAAAGAATCATCTCTTCTTCATGGTCGTAGGTTTTTACATCATGAATATCGTGATTACGTCTTTTAAAGTTCTATTTAAACTTTCTTCGTCATCTGATATTGTTTCATCATCAAAATCGTAGTCGTATTCTGAAACAAGCTCTTCTGTTTCGTCTTCAAAATCTAATTTGTATCTCCATGTTGGCTCATATCTTTCTTCAACAAATAAGAAATATCTTATATTTTCTTTTCTTTTCTTACTTGGACATTTATTTGCATAATGTCCTTTTTCGCCACATAACCAGCAACAATCACATTCTTCTGATGATTTTCCTTTTGGACATGAAGGTTTTTTTATATGAAATATTAGATTTCTTTCCAATATATCTTTCCCATGGTTTTGATTTTTCTCTTGATGGATTAAATTTCTTTTTTGAAAACTTTCCATTTCTTTACATATCTTTTTTCGTTTCCAAACCTTTTCTTCTGGGATTTTTTCTTCGTGAAGTTTGACTTCTTTTTACATCCATAGTTGTTTACCATGTTGTCGACTCTAGAACAACAGTCGTAACTCATATGAGCATTTTTTATATATTTTATTACTTGTCCTTTAGTACAATATTTCTTTAGAACTTCTTCTACCGCTGCTATCCTTCCTCCTAAGGAATCGCAAAGCATTCCATCATTTAGGAGTTTAACAAATTCTTTTTCTGCTAACTCGTCACATGGTTTAGGAAGTTTGACAATAAATTATTTTTGTCCATGGAGACTATCTCTGAATTCTAACTTATAAAAATATTTTTTTAATTCACAAGTGTAATTTTTAAAATAGCACATATCACATTTTGGAGTTTTGTCAAATTTGTGAAAGTATTTTTTCTTGAATACCTATATTATTTATAGATATTCCGCAGAACTCTCTTTTCAAGTTATCTGAATAAAACATTATCCATTCTTTAGAAATATTGAGCTTACTCTGGGCTTCAATCATCATTTCGTTATCTATTATACTATTCCAGAACCTAGTTGCATTTCCTCAAAAGGTTGCTCGAATAAATGTTTCATAACATGCCTTTCTATTAAATTACCACCTATTATGGCAATTCTTAAGGGTTGTGCTCAATTTTCGATTGTTTCTTCAGTATTTGAAATACAATCGATATCAAGATATATGTCGTATTGATTTACGGCTTATTTCTTCCATTTTTTGGGAAGACAAATTCTTGTTTTAAAATGTGTCCTTATAGGCGCGGTATTAAATTTAAAATTTCTTTCTAAATTTAATTCTGGATTCCACGCTCCTACATAGTTTGGATCGGTTTTTCCATTCCATAAATTCATTTCAGCAAACACATTATTTACTTCTGATATGGCTCTTTTTTCTTCTCGTTTATATTGCTGTTCTTTTTTAACAACTAGATGTATTTCGTCCATCATTGATTTTTTTAATAATTTTTTTTCTAATATGTCTAAGTAGTTATTTATTATTTTTTCTATTTCTTCTACACATATTCCCTTTACGGGATCTTTGGTATCTTTTGAGTCACTCGAAGAGGGTTTTCTTTCATCTCGCTACCACTGTATGCTATAACCTCTTCAAATACATATAAAGTTTTGTTACTATAGTTTTTATTAGTAGTGTCATAAATTTCAAAGTTTAATAAAAAGTTATCTGAGTTAAGGATCATCTCCCATATAAGTTGAGGGGCTGAAAATAAAATTAACCCGGTAAGTTGCCAGCGCTAGCAACGGATCCAAGCGCTCATCTCCTATATATATATATATATATATATATATATGTGTGTGTGTGTGTGTGTGTGTGTGTGTGTGTGTGTGTGTGTGTGTGTGTGTGTGAGCTGATCCGTTACACACGCTAGCAACTTACCTTAAGTTGTCAGTGTCATTTGTCCGTTTATCCATTGCGGATTGACAGGCCAGATTTATTTTTTTTAAAAAGTAAACTTCGTCGTCCGCCACATAATGTAGCGGACGATAAAATTTATAATACCACCCCCCCCCCCCAAAAAAAATTGCCTGCGTATCACTTCGACTCATTAAATACCGTCGAGGCATTTTTGTCAAAATCACCTCCGCTAGATAATGTAGCAAGCTTTTTGTAAAAAAAAAAAAGTTAGATCTGATTCATCCATCCGCTATGGATGGACGGCCAAATTACGCTGGCACTAGTGCAAGCAATGGATCACGTCCCCCACACTATATATATATATATATATATATATATATATATATATATATATATATATATATATATATATATATATATATGGGAGCTGATCCGTTGATAGCGCTAGCAAAATGGGGTATTTTGCTAGCGATCTGGTCGTCCATCCTGAAAGATGGACGGCCCAGATCGCGCCTTTTTGAAAAACTGTCAGTCGTCCGTGAGACAGTCTCGCGGACAGGATTTTTTACCTTTTTGCCCTCCTCCCATGTCCGCGATACTGTCTCGCGGACGACTGACAGTAAAAAGGCATGTGTCAGGAAAAAGGCGCCCCCTACACAGTGTAGCGGACGACCTCTAGGCTGACACATGTCAGGACTTGTCCCGTCGGTCGCCAACTTTTGTTCATTTATGACGGCATCGCAGAAAAACTTCTTTTATGGGAGCTGTACAATGTAGCGGACGACGTCGCTTCGTCCTTTACATATAACTCTCTCCTATTATAGATATTAATCAAATCGGGCAATCAGCTTTTATCAGTCCGCTATATTCTCTCTCTCTCAACATCTAACCCAAGCCGCTACCCCATCTACGGCGACCCACATCTCCGGTGACCCACATCTCCGGCGACACCACCGTCATCCCCTCAACGCCGACCTCGATGGCTTCTGGATCGAAGACCACCTACGATTTTATTGGCAACTTGCACCTGGCAATCAAACACTTTTTCAAAGTCATGATGCCGGGATTTGAGAATGAACTTGTAGGCCATCCCTCTTTCTCTGTATTTTCGTGTGTTAAAAGTTTGATCTTTTGTTTTTCTTAACCAAAACTAACCTATTTTTTGTATTGTGTTTAGTAGGAAATACCGGAAGCCTTTACCAATCAATTTACAACAATTCATGAGAGTGAAAGATTATATAGCCGCAAGGGGTCATGGCAGGTTGAAATCAAGCTGAAGCCCGACCGACCCCAAAAAAAGCAATTCGCAGAGGGTTGGAACGTCTTCGTGCGCTAGCATGGCCTCGAACTCGGGGACTTTGTAGTGTTTGAACACCTTGGGTGGTAGAATTTTCAAGTTGTTATCTTTGATCGGAGTGCTTGTGAAAAAATTTTGATGCCCAAATGTGAACCCTAATTTATTATTAATAAAAAAATTATGTTCTTGTTCATTATGTTTCCAAATTTTTTCTCGCTTAATTGTGCCGTTTTTTTTCCCTCGATATATTGAGATCGTTGATTGTGAATCGTACATTATTTATTGTTTATCGATATTGAGATTTCGTTGATTGTGAATCGTACATTATTTATTGTTTATCGATATTGAGATTGTTGATTACGTCGCTAAAATAAGTCTTCGGGCGCCAATTTATTCTAATTTATTAAAACTGCATTACGCTACATTGTATAGCTCTACTATATAGCGGACACCAAAGTCTAGCTCTACAATATTGCGGACATAAGGCCTCCGCTTAGGCCGGAGTTCGGGAAGGTCGGAACTAAATGTCTGGTCTGTGCCAACCATTTTCTGGTCCAACACTTAGTATTTTTTAAAAAGGTCCTATTTAAATCCGCGATACTATATAGCGGACAGTCCCGCAGAAGGTAGAGAGTCTCCAAAAAAAAAACTAATGGTCTGTTTGACACAGCTTTTTTTTTTTCAGTGGTCAGTTTTTAAAGAGCAGCTTAATTTTTTTTTTTTTACAAAAACAAGTGGGTATTTGATAACTCTTTTTTTTTTGAGTTTTTTTTGGGTGTTTGGTAACCCTTTTTATTTTGACTTTTTTTTGTGGTGGTTTGCTGTGGCGGTGGTGGGGCGTAGCGGTGGTCGACG
Organism: Escallonia herrerae; assembly: GCA_033070095.1. Taxonomy (NCBI): domain Eukaryota; kingdom Viridiplantae; phylum Streptophyta; class Magnoliopsida; order Escalloniales; family Escalloniaceae; genus Escallonia; species Escallonia herrerae. The sequence continues at coordinate 94,599 of JAVXUP010002697.1, forward strand.
GTGGTGGTGTCCGGCGGTGGTGGCCGGAGGTGGTTGCCGACGACGGTGGTGGCCGGAGTTGGCTGCCAGAGGTGGCCGCCCGGTGGTGGTTGCCGGCGGCCGAAGGTGGCTGTCAGTGGTTGCTGTCTGGCGGCGGTGGGCGGTGGCTGCCGGAGGTGGCTGCTGGCAGTGGTGGCCGAGTGGCCTACGGCCAGCGGTGGTGGCCACCGTCCACCACTGCCCGGTGGTGGCTGCCGGTGGTCAAAGGTGGCTGTGGTGGTGGCTGCCAAAGGTGGCCGCCCGGTGGTGGTTGCCGCCGGCCGGAGGTGGCTGTCGGTGGCTGCTGTCTGGCGGCGGTGGCCAGTGGCTGCCGGCGGTGGTGGCCGAAGGTGGCCTCCGGCCAGTGGTGGTGGCTGCCGGTGGTGGTGGCCGGAGGTGGCTGCCGACGGTCGGAGGTGGTTGTCGGTGGGTGGTGGCTGCCGGCGGTGGGTGCGTTGTGGTGGAGGTCTCAAAAAAAATTTAAAGTGAAAAAAAAAGAGCTTTTTCCTCTTTTTTTTTTTACTCTATAATTTAAAAAGTGGGTTTTTAAATTGAAAAAAAAAGAGTTACCAAACACCCCATTTTTTCCCAATTTTTAAAACTAAAAAAAAAAAGAGCAAAAAAAAACTCCGTCAATCGACCCCTAAGTGTTGGATACATAATACAGCGGACATAGAAAAGAGAACCAAAAAAAAACTAAGTGTTGGATAGTTAACTATTCTGCGGGGCTGTCCGCTATAGAAAAGAGAACCAAAAAACATAAAAAAAAAAAAACAAAGTGTTGAATAGGCAGTTGTCTTTCTGCGGGGCCGTCCGCTACATAGTATAGCGGACCTAGAAAAGAGAATAAAAAAAAATTAAGTGTTGGATAGTTAGGTATTCTGCGGGCCGTCCGCTACATAGTATAGCGGACACAGAAAAGAGAACCAAAAAAAAAACTAAGTTTTGGATAGTTAGGTATTCTGCGGGGCTGTCCGCTATATAGTATAGCGGACATAGAAAAGAGAACCAAAAAACATAAAAAAAAAAAAACTAAGTGTTGGATAGACAGTTGTCTTTCTGCGGGGCCGTCCGCTACACAGTACAGCAGACGTAGAAAAGATAACAAAAAAAACTAAGTGTTAGATAGTTAGCTATTCTGCGGGGCTGTCCGCTATATAGTATAGCGGACATAGAAAAGAGAACCAAAAAACATAACTCCCGTTATTTCTGAAGGCCGCGAAAATTTTGCTGAAAGAGCTGATAATTAGGGAACTTTTGGGTAAGAGGGCAATACTATCCGCGACACTGTATAGCGGACATAACTCCCGTTATTTCTGACACGTGTCAGAAATAAATGTCCATAAATAAATTTTGCATATAGATGTCCGGCCACATAGTATAGCAGACACTGTTGACGTCACATATAGCAAGGGGAACAGTTATCGGGGCTCTGACAGGAGACTTTCTTGGTGACCGACGGGACACGTCCTAACTTGTGTCAGCCTAGAGGTCGTCCGCTACACTGTGTAGCGGGCGCCTTTTTCCTGACACATGCCTTTTTACAGTCAGTCGTCCGCGAGACAGTATCGCGGACATGGGAGGAGGGCAAAAAGGTAAAAAATTCTGTCCGCGAGACTGTCTCACGGACGACTGACAGTTTTTCAAAAAGGCGCGATCTGGGCCGTCCATCTTTCAGGATGGACTGCCAGATCACGCTAGCAAAATACTTCATTTTACTAGCGCTATCAACGGATCAGCTCCCATATATATATATATATATATATATATATATATATATATATATATATATATATATATATATATATATATATATATATATATATACTGGATCTTTGGTTTATTTTCATACGCATGCCTTAAACAACTTGTATAATGTGTGGAAGATTACAGGCTTGCAAACATCGCAATAGCTTCAGAACTCAGATTAGCTTTAATTAAGGAGTAAAATAAGTTGACCTTCCCAAAAATTTTGATTTATTACATGCGAATCCCTTCTAGTTTGAAAATTACATTGTGCATCCCTAGTTTAAATTTTCACTAATCAAGATCCCCCTAACATTACTTTGCCATTAAAATAGTGACGATGTCAGAAAAATATTCTTTCAATGTATCATGTACGCCCTAAGACAAAAAATTGTCAACACGTTACAAGAGATAGTGACTCCTAGAAACGCGCAAGCCTTACTAATACTTCAAGGAATATTGACAGGCGTTTTTCAATGCCTTCAAGGCTTTAACAACATCATAGGATGCACCTTAACCCCATAATTTTCCAGCAACTCAGCTCTCATACCTTCTAACTTCATACCAGGATTGGCCCTAAGATGAGAACCAAGTTTCTTGACTATCTACCTAGAATTAGCATTTTTGTAAATCAGTTGGGCTTTGAAAAACGCCCAGTAATATTCCTTGAGATATTTGCACGGCTTGTGCACTTTTAAGAGGCTAGTATTTCACAATATTATAGCGCATTGACAAGTTTTGTCTTAAGGGCGTAAATAGTATATTAAAAGAATATTTGTTGACATAATTACTATTTGGGCTAATTACACCTATGTCTTTGAGGTTAGGATATAATTACAGTCAAAGACAATAAATTTTAAAATGTAACATATCATGACCAAAAACTTTTAAAATGTATCAGTCGTATCCATTTGTCAGGGTTCCGTCCAAAAAGTGTATTTTTTTTATAATGTCATCAATACATATTTTTAAAATGACAAAACTATCCTTGTAATGTATATACTGAATAATTTTTAAAATTTTAAATTAAAATTTCAAAACTTGATTTGAATATTAGGGTTTTAAAACCCTAAAATTGGTGAGTTCCCTATCTCTGTTTAGTCTTTTTCATCAATTTTTCTCAATCTGTAAATCAGGGTTTCAAAAATTTCTCAATCTACAAATTAGGTTTTCAAAATGCTAATTTGAAAATTAGGGTTTTGAAATTTTGATGTGTTCATTCTCCCCCAACCCCTGACCCTAATTTTCATTCTCAATCTGTATCAAAACCATAATTTGTCTTAATCCTCAAATTAGGGTTTCAAACCCCTAATTTATCTCAATCTGTAAAACCCTAATTTATCTCAATTTGCCCAGTTTTCCCTTCCTCCCGTTCTCCAGCCCCTGCAGCCTCACGCTTGAGTCGCTCTTCTTCACGCTGAACTTCACCGCCTTGGCCACCTCCTCCAGCTTCGAAATCACACTGCTCGCCGGCCTCGCCGTCGCGAACCTCATCTCCTCCCTCTTCTTCTCTTCGAACAACGGCGACAGATCAAACTAGGCAAATTTGGTCACCAGTCGTTGCGCATCAGACGAAAAACCACGGCGGGCACTTGAAATCTCCCCTGTAAATCTTCTGGTACATCGCCATGATGTTATCATCCTGAAAAGGCAAAAATCCAGCCAAAAGAACGAATAAAATTACGCCGCATGACCAGAGATCGGCTTTGGCTCCGTCGTAGCCTTTCTTTCCCAGCACCTCCGGCGCTACATACGCCGGAATGACGCACATGGTGTGTAACAAACCGGCTTGCCTCAGATGATTGGTAAAGGCGCTAAGACCAAAATCGGTGACCTTCAGATTGCCTTTCTCGTCCAGATTAAGTGAGAGATGAAAATTGGGCAGATGAAGAGTGAGAGAGAGAGAGAGAAATATAAAAGATGGAATTTCAACTTCATTTAGGGGCAATTAGGTCTACTCGTCAAAACCGTTATGCATTTTTGTATTCCGTCTGGTCAACGGATATAGGTGTAATTTGTCCAAATTATTGTCCTTACCTGTAATTATATCCTTATCTCAGGAACATAGGTGTAATTAACCCTTACTATTTTAATGGCGAAGTAACGTTAGGGGGATCTTATTAGTAAGAATTTAAAATAGGGAAGCACGATGTAATTTTCAAAACTAGAAAGGATCCATGTGTAATATATCAAAACATCAGGGGAGGTCAACATATGTTACTCTTAATTAAATGACTGAAGTGGTTTCTACGGCCGTTTTAAAACAACACTTTCTTTCAATTGATGAAAAGTGTCATGCTTGAGCCCACTTCGAGCCTGAATGGAGCTGGGCTTAACATCGGAAGCCCTCGTTCAAGCAAAAATTACCGTGACAGATGCATTTGGAGCTTGTTTGGAAATAGTTCCTTGAATACAACAGAACAAGGGTAATCAGAGCTACTTTGGGATTGGATATCATTTTTTGTAAGAAAATGTGACGGTAATTAGTGCAATTGTTGGTCAAACTACTTTGTCCAAACGTGTGCTTTGTTTTTTCTATTATTTGCCAAACACCACGCAAAAATGTTTTAAACTGTTTAGAACAGGTTTGACCAATCTGGAATCGAATGGCAAACGATTTTTGTTTTTGTAAAATTTCGCTTGCTTCATCAGAGAACAAGGCGAATCGAACAACTGTGTTAACACCGTAAAGACTAAACTGAAGAAACTTGGGAAGCAACGAAGAAAGCATTAATTTTAAACTTCTCTCTGCCATATATTGTAATGATAAACCAGAAGAGAAGCCAACTCATCCTCTTGATGGTCGGGCTTGATGTTGTGGAATCAGGAGACAGGTCAAATGGAGCTCAAACCCACACTTCCCACATATATACACGACCAGATTGATAGCACGAGTCATGCGCTCAAATGTCCTGAAGGTGTCATGCCTGCCTCCTCCTCCTCCCCCTCCTCCTCCTAACAGCAATAACAAGATCAGTCTTTGCAATCTTTCTTAACCTCCTCTTCTCTTCCATTAGTTGGGCACACACAATTAAGAAGCTAGTACCATGAGACATCCAAGCCTCTCTGTTGTTCTCTTTGTTGTATTCTTCTCCCTTTTGATACTTGTTCAAGTAAAAGTTCATTCAAAGGAGCTGTCAGAGGGTTCTGCAAATTCTCTGAATGCGGTTAGCTGCTCAGTCTCTCTCTTGCTTTCCTTTTTTCTTATTTGGTCTTCGTATATCTATGTTTGCTTTTACTTGTTGCAAAACAAATTCGCGGCGTGGCGTTTACCAAAATGCCAATGTCTTTACACTGCAGTCGAATGACCGAAACACCGAACAGTATGCTTCAAATCAAGTCATTTTGATGCATGCCTTGGGCAACTTACTTGTGGGTAGCCAAGATATTGTATAGGCCCTAAGATGGACATCCATAATCGGACTGAGATGCTTATCTTTTGGGTTGATGCAGGGAAGAGCTCAATCGTGTGTCAAAGGCGAGGTCGAGTGCAAAGAAGGCAACAGCGGATCAGATGAGAGTGTGTTCGAGAATGAGGACTACATCTACACTCAATCCCTCCCATAGATGACATTGTAATATCCTATGTAATGTACGTTCAGTTCCTCAGATTAGAAGAGCTTCTGGGTACTTTTACCTTGTCTTGAGCATATCTTATCTCTTGAGCAAAATTTTGGGACTTATTCAGGAACAAGCCTTACTTTCCTGTCTCAGATGACTCCTCAGTTGAAGTCAGTTTAAGGGATACTCAGAAAGTACAACTGTGACATATCCCTAAACAGTTAAACTGACTTAAAACTTTCCCAAGCCTCAGTCTTACTTCCTCACTTGACATTAGAAAACTCATTTCGATGGTCCCAACGCAACGCAATTTCTAGCAACGACACTTGCAATGGTTCTCCCAAAAGTCAAATGCAGTGTTAGGTTAACATAACATGTGGACCTCTGTTTGATCAAACATTACTTGGCAGAGGAATGAAGTAGAAAAATCAGGGAATCAGATTACTCTTCCAAGATACCTCTGGGACGACGCGAATGGGCAGATTAATAATGTGAAATTTGTCCCTCATCTTGGCTCTGCAAAACTGGCTCCAAACACTAGAAACTAGAGCTTGGTCAAATGACTTGGCGTCAAGGCTGACCTAATCAAGCAAAATAGTTTAGAGTTATCCGATTTCTTGGAGGATACCTGAAAAATATTATCTTGCATCTACCCAACTTGTCACACTTGCCTACAAAACTGAACAAAATATACGGCGGAGCATAAACAAACCTTTTGTTTTTTGTCAACTTCTACACGGTTTTTAAACAGTGCATCACATGGACCTTCAGACTCCAGCTCACTTACTCCAATTATAGAATTGGGTCATTCCACAGGCAAACAGCAAGGCTCCATTATGTTGTAAAACAAAAGAAGCAACAGATAACAAAATTGGGAATATACCCACCGACTGCATCTCACCTAAATGTGTTGAGAGAGGGGGGGAGACAGAGAGGTGAGAGTTTAGTGCTCAGGATCTCGAAGAAGGCCCTAGCCACAAGGCTAAGCTAATGGAAATACCGACCGAAGTGTACGGCAATTTTCATTTATATCTTCGACGATGAGAACTTCCTCCAATGAACTTGGCACTAGCAGCTTGCAGAGAACTGAAACCACTTGTTCCAAAACAACGTTTTCCAGACCAAAATATAACACTGAAACTGACGCCTTTCGACCCCACAAACTGGCACAAGCTTCAAGCAGCAAGCACGATTGTTCACTAAATATTGGAGTTTTGATTTCAACTTACCAAATTTTGCGAACTTTCCCACGGTTTGACAAGAAATACAAAAAAAAAGCTTAGTTTAATTTGCTATTAGTCGGGAGCCAACTTATACAAGCACTACTTGCAGCGTGAGTGCAGAGACGAGTTTAACAATTAATGGAATACCTGGATAAATTCATATCATAAAGAATTTATTAGGTTGATTCAAACACAAGTTCCTACTGTAACATTATACACACTTTCTGGGAATTCCACATCTTCTGAGTAGGTTGAAGGCTACAGCAATGCCAATAATCAACCATTATATCTACAACGGTATATTGACATATCTACAGCTGATTTACAAGCGGTTAACCCGTCATTAGCCTCATCTAAAAAGAAAAGCTAAAAATATATAACCTTAATGGACCAATGCCATCTTGTATGCTAGTAAATAGGCCTGGTGGGAGCTCAAAATTTCAACAAAATGGCTTCTATTCCCCTAGTGGAGAATTACAACCGATATGGTGCAATCTTATTTTGCACCACTGAAAGTCTCCTGATTCAGCCTTGATGAACATGATCCGAGATTTCAGGTTGAAGCTCTTGCCCCCATATTCAAGATGAACTCTCAATACAAGGTATTTCCTTGGCTCTTCTGCTTTCTTTCAGTGGGTGAAAGTCTATTTTGAATCTAGGAGTTCCTCCGAGTAATCTTCACTCTGATCTGTAACATATCGAAGATATTATTGGCAAAAAGCATTGTCACATGATCAAGGATCTAACTTCTATGTTCCTAATCTAGATTAAGAAAACAACATAGTAGGCAAACTCAAGAGCGCAAGATGATGGAGCAAAAAAATTTCCCCCAGCCGTTCAAATATATGAGAGAAGAAGCATATATGGTTCGTATAAGGTGACTAATAAGATCTCATATACCAGTCAAACACACGAGTATACGATAAACTTTACTTGAACCCTTTAATTGACTGCTCTAGTGGTATCTTACTAAACTTTTGCTTGGCTCACTCGCCCTTAGATTGGATTAGATTGACCTCGGTTGCCCAAAGTGGGGAGGACAGCAGGTGTAAGATGCGGTAGGAGTATCACTTGAGAGGTTTTGGGTTGGAAAGGAATAGCAAGCGAGGTTAGGATGAGAGGTTCATAGGCAGGAGCATGCTTAATATAAGAGATTCCTGCAACTAGGGGAGGGAGGACTAGAACCCAGCTGGAGTTTAGCGTTTGTGATAATATAGGAGCTTAAGTGCTTCCTGGAGCAGAAAGTGGGGTGTCATAGGTTAACCAGCCAGGTGAAAGAGACCCGTCATGTCACACCCCGGTTCACGGCACCACCAAAAGCAATGCCTCCCTTAAAAGGGGTAGCCAAGTATTTAGTTATGAGTTCATGGGCAGGTCATATAAGGTCAATCACAATCTCTCCCACATCGGATAGGGGATATCACAATCTACCCTTTTATGCCTTAGCATACTCACAAAGGCTCAGTCACAAATATTCCATATATTTCCTCTCTAGCCAATGTGGGCCACAATGACCCCCCATCGACAACCGAAACCGAAGTCCCTACTGAACTTTTTCGAGAGTCAGCTATGAGACCATCCTGAGGACTTAGGTCCATGGCCATACAACAAGGCAATGTTTCCTCAAAAGAACTAGTCAAGTAGGTATTAACGAGTTCATGGGCTCTATTAGGGGATATCACCGTCTCCCTTCTTATGCCTTAGCATCCTTGCTAAATCAGTCACAAATGCTCAACAGATTTCATCCCTAGCCAATGTGCACCACACTTGACCTCCCATCGCAACCAAGACGAACGGCCTGACTCAAGCTTTAGAGAGTCGGCTTTGATACCGTCTTGAGGACTCGGGTCCATGGCTCCACCACGGAACAATGCCTCCTCAAAAGGCTAGCCAAGTAGGTACTAATGAGTTCATGGCCACGGTCTTCCAAGGCCAATGTCAGATCCTCCCTGTATCACACCACACGTCAACTTTGCAGGAAGAAAGATGAGGAGAATGTGTCATTTTTTCCTTTTTTCTTGTTACTGCCAAGGTAGCCATTGCTTACAGCTTGAGCTCAACTCCACTAATGTTTGTGGCAACCACCTCCACGGCCACCTTTTCTCGGATGGAAGATGGTTTGAGCAGCAACAGTGGTTTATGATGTCAAAGGTACCATCGCTTATTACTTTGGCGGCCTGGGTCGCTGAAGCTCTCAAATCAACATGCTAATAATAAATAGAAAAAAAAAACACAAGACCCTGTAGTATCAAAACAGGGCCCACTCTGTGTTATAAGCATTCATCCTAGACAAGGGTTGGAGAAGCAATTTCTATTACGGAGGAAGGGCTTCTTTAGTCTTGTCATCCCATGCAAGTTAGTCTTCTAAGCAATAAACTTAAGAAACAAGTCAGAAACAGATATCAAAGGATTTAACATCGGGTTTTGCTGGTATTTGGTGCAAATTTATCTTAAACCGTTTTACATAAGCACTTGTAGAGAAACTGCAAATAGCTCAGCACTGTGCATCCAGATATAGGAGTTGGACTTTTAAACAATCTCCTTATTGAAAACCTACACTATCCTATAGGCAGTGGAGGGCTCGTGAAGGTGAAGGTTTTATGTGGCAGAAAATCAATTACGGTAACTTGACTGCTCTTTGCAAATGACCACTACTGAGATAGCCGTTTGAATTTATCTCAAGTCATGACCTTGGAAAGCCTCCATGTTCAAGTGATGATTCAACAATTGCTGACCAGCAAGCTGGATAGCAGACTGGTCACACCCCTGGGCTTCACTCAGGTGCATTTGAAACCGCACCCAGCCCTTTACCAACCTTGGAAAGAATCTAAAGTTGAGAATAGCTTGTTGTCAAACAGATTATAAAATACTGTTTACACATCTGAAGCCCAAGGTACGACAGAGTTATCGGCTTGTGGAGCTCTCTAAAAGTGGCATAATAGCAAATTCTGAGATTGGGAAGCTTCACATGAAAGAATTATCGCAAATTCAACGTCCTCCAGCAGCTTAACGGTGATCTATTGCCTCTGATGGAGCTTCCCCGTCTCACTCCATACAACTCGCCCGTCATATCACTGTTCCCAGGTTCACTCTTCATGAACCACTTAGTACCATATTGTCTTTCTAAACTTAATTTAATTATGTACAGATAAGAGAAAAGGTCCAAAGTTGCATAATCCACGCATATTAAATAAAGTTTTCTCACCATATGCTGCTTAAGCAGTTCCAGTTATCAACCTCTCCCGTTGATCAAATTTCTTAACCTTCAGAGTGCCGAAGAGGACTTGGAAGCCGAAAAATGCACAGAAGACATATGCTATCATAGCAGGTCCCTAGGAGAGCAAACGTTTTTTTTTTTAATTATGCTTACAGAGGGAAAAAGAGATAGCAAAATCAGTAAAAGAAAAGCATAATTAGGCCCCTTACCCGGATTGAATTAAGGTACAAAATAGTTGCAAGGTTTATTAAACTTCCAGCAGCTACTGCCTGTAAACGAAATCAATACCAACAAGAAAGTCTTCAGTTAAATATCATTGTAACCTCTTACTGTAATCTAAATGTTGTGAAAGTAGCAATCAACAAAAATGACTTTTTATAAAATAGTAATCTTGCTATAATCTAATTGCTGTGAAAGTAGCAATTAACCGAAGAATGACTTTTTAATAGAACAGTAATCAAGTGCCAAAGATAAATCAGAGAAGCTTGATACTTTTCAAAATTTTCATCTTTAATCAGACTAATCCTAGCAAAAAAAAGGACTTCTAGCAGGTGCATAGGGAGTTTCTCATTGCAGTAGCACGTACAACAGTAGTTAAGCTGGACTGGCATCAAAGTGCTTGGATTGTCATTATCTTGTGAAGCTATCCAGCACCTTTAAATGTGTGGCAGCCGTACAAGTATGTCAGATATTCAAATCATATACGTTACTTTAGACTATTTTTGCGAACAAAATTTACCTATCAATGAATGTGCATACCATATACTTTCTCAACCTTAAGTGAAATTCCATGGAAGTATAAAACAAAGGGATTCTTATATTAGGACGTTGAAAGCAAGACTATATCTGTGTACATATTATCTATTTTGACAACACCTTAAACATGGTAGATATTTGCCAACTTATTGTTTCTGTTTAGCAAAAAGTCTGAAGTAAATAAGAATAGTACATCCTATGTATTTCCTGAATGGTTAGTCTTTTCAAATAACTCAGAAAAGATGACCGGTAAAATTCTTCCAAAATACTCCCCCCGTCGGTAATTAATTGATCATATTTCCTTTTTGGGCTATCCCAAAAAAAATTGATATGTTTCCAAATTAAGAAAGATTCAATAGGTGTTTTTCCACGTTTACCCTTCTTACACTTTTTTTATTCTATTTCTCTCTTCACATTTAATCCTCCACCAACCCATTTTTCTCTATCCTGGCCCACTTTCTTCCCTCCCTCTCTCTTTCTCTCTCTTGGGGTAGAATGGGAAATTCATAAAATATAACTCATATCCTAAATAAGCGTGCAAGTCAAAAGTGATCAAATAAAAAGGGATAGAGGGAGTATAAGCCAGCTAGACTTACACTTCCTATTGTTTTTTGAACAGTTGCAACGCGTTGGAAAGCCCTTTCTGACTCCAAAGCTCGAACTCGGAGCTTCAAATCACCTTGCTCCTGTATATAATACCATGCACAATGTTAAGATGCACGTGACGGACAGAGCATGTCCAGAAAACTGTATTTTGATTGTAAATGGATAACAAACAATACCAGTCGCTGGATAATCTCAGCAAGCTTTTCAACTCTATCAGCCTGTCTAAATAAGTTATAAAATGCACGGGATTGCCTTTCCCATCTCTTCCTGAAGTCCTGAAAGGCTAACACGATTGCTTGTTAGAAAGTTATTGAAAGAAGTAACTCTGAAAGATGAGTGGCTCAATATTTTGCCTTTATGATGACTTCAACACCAGCTTCTCGAAATTTTAGCAATTCAAGTGCATAGCTACAAGGTAAGAATGAAAAAGACGTCAGTTACAGAAGTGATAGCTTGGCCCTGAAATCAGAGCGAAATACATGAGTTTGCAGCACGGAGGGAGCTTAAACTACACTCACGGTTTAGCAATCTCGGTGATATCAAAACGGGGGTCAAGGCCCTTCCCAATGCCATCCAAAACTGCAGGAATGATAAGGTACTACTTTAAGGTGAATGCATGCTGTTGCCAAAATAAGCAATGTATTGGAGGTACCCGAAATGCAAGTACCTGAAAATGCTCTAACAACAAAAGTGAATGTGGCAGGAAATCGGAAGGGCTGATCGGCTGCAATAGCTAACAAGTCTTCCCCTGTCCAGAGAACACTCCAGCTATGAACAACAAGCATCTCTTCTTTACGGTAAATCAGAAGTACTACTTGCAAAAGTGCCATTTTGACAAATATGGAATAAACTTCCCTATGCTTGTAACAAGTCATCTATGAAGGTGATGGGAGTCAAATTTGAGTCATTAAGCAAGAGCTAGTAGTACACAAAAAGCATATTCAAAATAGTAAATCGATCATCACAAGAGCCCAGTGTGCTCAATAGTATTTAAGTTTCATTGTCTATATTGCGCAGTGAATAGTGTTGCAGTTGTGTGATGACAAGAAGATAGGGTTCCAAACATTGTGGTCCCGATGGCTGAATATTGAATTAGCTGTCACATGTCTCTTTCAGACAACCTGATGGCACTAGCTGCATTGGGTGTACACTTTTGTTGTATCTGGTGCTGGATTTCAATGAAAAAGATCAGTCGAGAGGATCGTGCACAGGGAAGAATCTGTTGTAGAGCAAAGTTACATTGGTGAAATTGTCAAGCCAGGGTTTAGTTATGATATACAGTGGCGCCAGACAAGAAGAGTGAGGAGAAAAAAAAAAGAGGAAGAAGAAAATTCCGTGGCAATACTACAAGCCAAAGGCACGCACCTTAATACTCGATTGAGGTGTCTAGGTTATTTTGATTTAGTCCTACTTTTTGCTGCCTTAACTGCCCAAGTCTGTAGTCCTTGTCTTTCTAGGTTTATAATAACCTCTACATTGATCAATCATAGCCTAAATGTGGATCTAATCAAACAAAATCAACTTCAAACATAGAACATGCAGATTTCAAATCGTAAACAATAGTTTCTGATGAATCACTCATAGCATCCATATATCAGTACAAACGTTCTAAAATCAGGTGGTTCTTGCCCTAAATTATCAAAATTGACATGAAATACAGGCAAAGTACACATCGCAATCACTAATTTTGAAAAGTCATTTGAGTATGAAAACACCGAATACTGAACTAGCATAAATACCCTTAACAACAGAGTTACAAAAATCCACCCTTCCCCACAGAGCCGGAATCGTAAAAAATGGCTATCCTATGTACATATTAAACAGTATTACTGCAAAACCTAAGAACTCCTTTGTCCTTAAATACATATCATATAGACACTAAACAGTAACGGATCTTCGATATCACAAAAGCAAAATTCAATAAGCTTCTAAATGGGCACCGGACATTTGTATACTGACATTGTTCCTTTCCCTCCTTTTGAAGTGAACAAAACGTCGTTTCATGTAACAAATGAACGCGAGAGCGTAGAACCTTGTCACGAGTAAAGAAGCTACAATAAGTTCATTACCAATTGCAGCTAGTCGTTGCTTCTTCTTCTCTATTTTTTCCTCCTTGCTCAATGGCTTTTTGAATCCAAGTTCTGCTGTTGCCAACTCTCTCTCTTTTCTTTGTGCTGCAAGTCGCTCTTCAAAACTGCAAATTTTAATGCTCCCAAGTTGTAAAATAGAAACACTCAACTAAAATTTCATGCACCATTTTCTTCTTCCTTACTAAATTTATTTAGCAAGAATTTATTCGTGGCATAAAAACACCAGCGAAGTAATATTTGCCTGTCAACATGGACCAAACTTACCAATTTTAAAGTTCCCAAACTATTATGCAAGTTAGCAGACATCTTATAAATAAGTCGTACTTCTCCAGGTGGATATATGTTAGAAAGCAAATCATCCAAAGTAAACAACATCCATACCAATACCTAACCTTTTCAGCTCTCAAACCGAGATGACACAGAGGCCTGCTTTTTTTCAGAAAATTGGAGGTAAGCTGCCACATAACCCACTTAATAACTCTCTCCCTCTGCCTCTTTCTTATTTATTATCGAGATTTTACTTCTTAGTTATTCCTCTGTTCAAAAAATCCAAAAGATACGAGGTAAAATGCCAGACTTTGCACCCACTTCAATTGCAGTCATACGCATTCTAGAATCGAGAATTTGGTTAAGATATTTGTGTAGGGATTATGTAACTCAAGGTAAATCAGTTTCCAATGAATACATTCTTGCACCCATAAAAACTTCAGTGGTAGTAGGCTCGCAAGATCTCTACATGGTAAGATCTGTAGCTGAAAAAGAATGAGAAGAATTTGAATGCCTCCTCTATCATGAGTGTTACTTTTTTCTGATAATTGCAACTCTGTTAACAAAGTCCAAAGGCGAGGCAACCCAAGCACGCTCAGCTTAGTCCACTGCGTTTCTTTTGCTCAGGAATGGAGGCATTGCTGTTAAGTATCACTCCATATATGAAATTCTATCTTTATCTTTCCTTTTTTTTTACAAAATTCATTTCTTTTCTTCCTTGGCCAATGGGTGTGCAAGCACAAAGCATTTTGGCCTGTGCAGTTCGTCTAAGGAAGCACCTGTTAAGGAAGAACTGTGCAGTTCGTCTGACAGCAGTCATGTCTCCCGTGGGCACAAGAACGCCCATTTGAATCATCGCTTGAAGGACCTGCATAGTGGATGATTTTTAAAGGTAATCAACAAAAGTAAAACCTGTATCGAACATGATTGCAGCACCCATAAAAATGAAAGAAACAAATACCTTATTTGGATCCTTCTCATAAACTCCATAAAACGTTTCCAGCAGGCCTTCTCTGATGTTTGGACTTATACTGCAAGAAATAAGGAGAAAACGAACATGTATAGTGGTATATACTTAAGAGAGACATTCCATTTGCGAGCATTACAGAATTCAGAGTTCATAATATACCTTCCCATCATTCCAAAATCATAAAAGATCAGCCTTCCACCATTGTAATCATCCACAGCAATATTTCCAGGATGCTGCAGAAATAAGACAGATTCTGATCAAAGATCTCGAGTGATATCCATATGAGTGGTCAAATACTCTTCAATATTGTCATGTCAACATTTCTATTTCCAGATGTAAAGAACATTAGAGAGGGGGAAAAAAATTTGCTTGACCAAGTATTGGCAACAGGAGAGAAAAAAACGAAATTGAAAATATCACAATTGCTCAATAAAAATGATCGTCGACAATGATCCTCGAAGAAAACACACTAGAGCAGTCCAATAAATCACTAGTTGAGTTATTAGAGTTTCGTAGGGGATTATGGAATGGTTTGCCCTGTTGTCTAATATTAATTGGTTTCCTAACCGACAACATAAAAGATGACCCCTTCGTTTTTTGACTCAACACAAGTTAAGAGTACCTTTCTCGAGTGTAATCACATAGTTAGTGAAGACGTATGACGCTAATTGGCTCCTTTTATATAGTAAGAAGAGATGAAGAGTGCAGTTACTGGACTAACTTTCTAAATAAATGCCTAGGATACAGATGTTCTTGGTGCATCCACCTATCTCACGTCTTCACATACGGCAACAGAACGAGGAGTGGAGGACATGAAAGTTAGATGGAGACAAGATAAAAAACCACGCTCCCCAACTTTCTTCAACCTGCAGCTAAGACTGAGACACTAGCTCTGGAAACCTTGTTAACTATACTCTGCATGCTTGTCTATGATGACATCAATAATTGGGGAAACCGAATAAGAACTAAAAAGGAGAAAGAGAGAGCTCTTAGTCAGACTTAATTTTTTCCTAACAAACTTTTTCATAATGTATACCAAAACAGAAAACAAAGGTCATAAAAATTAACTAACAAAACTCACTGGGTCAGCATGGAAGAAGCCATGAGACAAGATCTGTTCCAGGTATGATTCCACAGCATAACGGCCCAATCTGGGGAACATAAAGCCACATCAAATCTGCTTGGATAACAGGAACTGTAACTCCTATAACTCGATTTGAAAAGCATAACACGTGTTTCATATATTTAATAGCCAGAACATGTTGTCACCTTTGGCGATCAACACCCAACTGATCTAGAGCTTGTATCCTATTTATCTTAATCCCTGGAACATATTCCATTGTCAAAACCTACAACCACGAAAAACTATCAAATGAAGGAGATTACACAGGAAACAAAGTTTGTACATCAAACCTTCATGATAATTACAAGTTCAAACCTGTGGGGTAGTGAAGTCCCAATATATTTCTGGCACTTTTACATAATCCATGTTTTTGAAGTTACTAGCAAATAGTTCTGCATTAGCCGCTTCCTTTGTATAATCAATTTCCTGAAATGCTAACCAGCAATTAGCTACTGGTAACCTTACGCTAGCAAATGAGAATAGTTTGAAGAAAGAGAGAAGAACAAAAAGGGACACTAGAATAAATCTCTATCTCTTGGGCATGAGAACTGAGAGAACACAAAGCTCATGCAGAAGCTCTAAACAAGCAGGGTGCCAGTTATTGAGAACCTCCCTCATTAACTGGTTAGCAAACATATTCTAGCACATAAAGGTGCATAGCCACTGGGTGCTACCTAAATCACTCGTCTAGTAATGTCACCAAAGTTGATAATTGGCAGAACCAATAGGCCATAGACCTTTGATTCTAACCAAAACTCCACTGAGAAGTCCCTAAACAGGGCAGTCCACACAGACAGAATAGAGCCTTTAACAGAAGGCTCAAGTCAAAAGATCCCCTGAAAACTACAGACTACAGGTTCATCTCTAAAGCAAGGAAAACAGCAAGTTCAGCATCAACAGAGAGCTTATCGGAAGAAGCCTACCTCCTCCAAGAGGACCTCTTGCTCCTCCGCACGACAATCACAGGTGGTACAGGGAAAACCATCCCATCTCCTTATCTTTATCGGGATCTTGCAACCTCTCCAATGGCTAACTACCACCAATTTTGCAGCATATGCCACAATTCTCCAGCTACATGTTACCTTGAAGGGAAACAGCTCGATTCCTCTCATTTCTATATAATCTAGTAAAACCTAAAGTCTGCATGGAAAACTCCCATTGCTTGTAATATAGACAAGATCTTTAACTCAAGAAGTTCTACACAAGTTACAAAGTCTGGCTGCTATTTGTCAAGCCCTACATTATATCTTTCTAATTGTACTAAGTTTGCTTATTTGTTCACTAATACATTTCTCACAACCTTCCACAGTGATTCCTTTGTTGCATGACCATATCATCATAATTAACTTTCTTCGACCTTCTGTTCAGTTTTTCTCCCATATTTTTTGCATAATCATTGCTAACAGGGTAAGGTTGCTCCATCGCAACCTGGAGGACAGCCTCCACGCGAAAGTGGGACCCTGTAGTAACGGGGGTCTTGTGCATTTGGCCACCTTTTTTTAAATGCATACCACATTTCTCAGTTGCAGCTGCCTCTACCTTCAAATGCAACCATTAGTGAATCAATGCGATAGTGTCATCTGCTTAACAATGTATCCTCATTTTTGCTGGATATGTTTTTCTCTAGCTTACCACCGATGCCCTCCCTTACAGACACCTCATGTCTAAAACAATGAAAATCTGCACACAAGCATATACAAGAGAAACTCAAACTACACTGTAGTATTCTTAGCAATCAAGGGAAATATACCTGATATAAGACATTTGCACACTCATCATAGATAGCCACCCAATCCCTCTTTGCACCATCGGACTTTGGGTCAATCTTCTGAAGATATTCTGATATCACCTGAAAAGGCCACATGTGATTAAAGAATCAATGCACATAAGCTTATGATAAAGCCACTATGGAATAAAACATGCATTTCATATGTGATAACAGTATGTCAGGCACAAGTGGCACAACTGTGGGGAGGAAAGCAGAGTTTCCTTGTCCCACTGCAGACTCATAGCACATTAGCAAAGCAGGTGTACTTAATTATGCTGACTCCTAAATTTTCATGGAAAGAGTAAGGTTTTAGAAGGTCACGAATAAAGTTAGGGGAAAGAAGCTTGAGACATAATCGCCAAGTTGATTTTTTCTTCCTTCTTTCTGAAACACAAAGACTTAAACATGAAACTTCACCACTAAGCAAATCAAGGGATCAACACAGAGGATTCAAGATTCGAAACCAACCCTCAAGTTTTTCAGATCAATATCAAAAAGATCCTTGAGACCTGGCCTTTGTACTTTAATAACAACTTCCTCACCCTTCAATCGTGCACGATGGACCTGACCTGCACAGAAGAAAATCAGTAAAACCTAGATGACAGATATGACAACTAAAGCTTAACATATTCTAAAATGTGTGACATAAAACTAACTCGAGATTACCAAGGCTAGCAGCAGCTATCGGCTCAAAGTCAAACCGGTCAAATATATCATTCACGGGTGCTCCAAGCTCTTCTTCAACTATAGATACAGCGGTCTCTGATGGAAAAGGAGGAACTTGATCCTGCAGGTGTATAATGATAGGGTTGGTGCTTCAAAAAACAGTATCTATAACAAATGAGAAATGTAACTATACAACCAAAACTGTTCTTCATTGCATATAGATATTTAGAAGGGCAACTTTTACCTACATTACAGTATTAATCAAAGACAGAAAGTTGAAAAAAAAAACTGAATGAAGAATGAAGTAGTAATTTAGGAAAGGAGCTTTGAATAATAAAAACTAACTGAAGCATTTCTTGTACTTCTCCTTGTCAGATGAAGTTGTCACCCAATACAGATCACGAGTAATAAAGAATAAATGGGTACATGCTCTGGACTCTGGTTACTAAGAATTCCAAATTACCACATAGCATGATTACTAATTAGAAAAAACAAAATGCGTCCATGTACATGTTATAAAATGCAAATCAGGGTTGTCAGAATTCTGGACAATTATTGGCTATCACTTTTATCCTTGCAAGTTTATTTGCCTTGGGTACTTGTTTACTCAAGGAAAATT